>VYXH01010797.1:800342-856392 GCA_013397275.1 Burhinus bistriatus
AAAAAGAGAAATTGGGAAACTCATCCAGTACCTTCGGCTTGAAAAATATGTTGGTGGTTTGGAATGTTTATGAGACGTCTAGAAACAGAGATGCCTTTTCTCCAAAAAACATACAGACTATAGCAGTTTGCTGGGTCGAAGGAAGCTCAGCATCCTCCTCCATCTTCTCAGGACATACACACACACACAGAGATACACATACACACATACAAATCAGATCCACCTTTTTAACTGAATCTTCCATTTCCCAGGATTGTATGTCATCCCTGAGACCCAGTATGTTCAGGGGTGGGCTTGTCTCTCAAAAAAATCATTGAGGAAAAAGGAATAAAGGATTGGACAATCATGTTGAAAGTGGAATATGAGCTTTCCTACAGAATCTTACATTTTCTCTAAAGTTATTTTATAATCTTAGCATATTCTAGACAAGAACAAGGATGTCATTTTAGAGGACATACCCTATAAACTTAAATTATACTTACTCTTTCTAAAAGCTTTAGTGTTTTCTGATACATTCAATTAATTTTAGTTCGGTGTTTTGTTTGTTCCCTGTTAACAATTCTGCAGGAGCAAAGAAAGTAAAAAATATATTATCTGAAAATAAAGCTTAGATTTCAGGGCAAATTACCAGATTCAGTACAGCACAGATGCAATCCAAGGAAAGGGAAAGAGTTGGGATTACATCTGCAGTGATTTGCCAGATGAACTTAGTAACTACTGACAAAAGAAAAAGAGTTGTTGGGGAAAGGAATAGATTTAAATCAAAGCCAAAAAGTAGGTCAGCTACTACTTTAGGTATGAAAGTATGTAAAATGACAACAGATCCACTGCTGTGTTCAGAGAGCAGGCTCTCTCTATCTGAAAGTAGGACTCTCTCTGGAGGCGCACTGCTGGTCACTTTGCCTCTAGGGAAGAGACTGGTGTTCGGAGTCCGAGCAGAAAAGCAGCACTACCACCAGAGCTGTACTAAGAGCTTACTTCTTTTCCAGGACAAAAGCATATACGCAGAGCAGATGCCTGTTCCAATCAAGAGAAGAAATATACAACAAACCACATTAAAACTTATCTTTTATTGAAGATGCAACACTAATCTCCTCTTTTCTTTAAAAAAAAAAAAAAAAAAACCATTTTTTTACAAAATGGGATGAGGGACTGATGAAGAGCAACAAGCCATGAAACTGCTGGTGGCTGACACACAGAAAGAAGATCTTCACTGCTATGTAAAAAATGTGTTTGTTGGTAAGATCTCACCATTCAGCTAGCAAGGCTGATTTTTTGCCATGAACATGTGAAAACAGTACCCCTGAGCAATCCTGAAGGAATGGGGAATTCTCTCTACTCAGGAAAAGCTATTGTTAGTTTTGGTTTTTAAAGCAGTGTGACTCTGCATAAATTTGCATTTTTCTAGTGTGTATACAATGCTTCATTTTATAAGATACCAATGACACACTTGAGGGAAGGGAAAAAAAAGGCATAGTATTGTTATGAAACAATAAAATACTGTTTAAAATAAAAAAAATCAAAACCACAAACTAAACAAACAAGTAAAAAGCCCATGTACCCAAGAAGTTTTTTCCTGTCAAGGTACACTAAACCCTTTTCAAGGATGCCCGGAAAAATGATATCCAAAGATTTTTATTTATGTTCAAGCTGCATGAATGTACTATCAAGATTCAAAAGGCAAATCCTTTGTTAGATACACTTGATAGATTTAAAGTGCTGAATATATCTCAACCAATTTTTAAAAGGGTTTTGGTGACTTTACTCTGAGTTGCATATTGCTCTACAAATAGTTCCTTTGACAAGTTAGACTGTGCTTCCATCACACAGACATTTATCCTTTACCTGAAGGTACACAGGGAAACGTAGTTGTCAATTAAAAGTTAATATAGAGGGCAGACATATGACCATCTGGAGGTAAATTGGGGCTACCTGATCATAATCCTTACAACAAAAACATATCCTCTAAGACACTGTCAAAACAATACTACTTTGTAAACATACAGAGACTGCAGCAATGCAAATCGTATTTGGCAGGGCTGCCCCAAGGTTTGCTCACCAACACTGCTATGCTTCTGAACGAGCCTTGACACAACCCTGAAGTTTCAGCCATACTAAGAAGTATTCAAATGAAAAACGAAAGCATAAGTCAGTTGTGAAAAGCTGCTTTGAAAACACGCTTGCCTAATACACTGGTGCTAAGAAAACAAACCCAGCAAACGAAGAGATGAGGAGAGGGAACTGACCAAAACTGAAAACTTTTTGATAAGAAAAAGCTAATTTAACTGAACAAGAATCTTTTACAAGAAAACAGGAATGCCACCAAAACTTTCAGTGGAAGAACACTCATCAGTCACTACCTATCTCACCTGGGACTCCAGGATGATGGTACATCTAAACCATCTCTGCAAAACTCGAGACCATACTCCAAAAACTTGACATCTGATAAAATTCTCCCCCAAATCAGTAGGGAAGGGGAAGAAGGAAGGAAATACTGCTTGTATACCCCATTTTCTGCCCCTTATATGCCCCTATTTCAGTTTTGCAAAGAAAAGGACTTTAAAAAAGAAGAGAGAACAGAACTTAATCCCTGTATAGCTCTAATTTTGTCCTCCCAACAACTCACGAAACTCCAAATATTCTAACTTTTTGGATGAATATAGCTTTTTTAGACTTGGCATCTAAATAAGGAACACATTGTTAGAACAATTACTATTTATGGTTTTTACTAGGTTTAGAAAAAGCCCTGAAAGATCACTGAATACATGCTCCATTCTTGCATAATTCTGTAATTTCCAAAATATCCAATAAGCCCTTGATGAAATAAAAAAGAATAATTTGAAAACAAAGGAACATTCCGAAGGTTATACTGTATCCAAAGGAAGACATTCATGCACTCAGCCACAGCTCCTAGGAGAATCGAATTCAAATTCCCACTTTTCTTATTTAGAAAAGGAGCATAAATACAAGAAACAATTGAGCATAATAAGCTTAAGAAATAAGCAAACAGTCTGAATACAGGAATTGAGTTAATTTCTACAGTCATATTTCATTAAACTTACAAGTACTAGAAATTGCTTATGTAACAAACTCTTTGAGTAACTAGGAAGACTCAATGAGGGGTTTTTTGCGGGGGTGGGAGGGTGTTTGCTTTTTTCCATTACATTAACCTGCTTATTACAATTTTGTTCATAGATATTTTTAGTTTACTGAAGTTCTTTGGCAAAACAGTTTGAAATACAGTGTCTTTGCATCAACTTCAGTTGCTTTTGGAATAATCTGTTTGCAAGTAGTATTTGAACTATGATAGCATACAAATATTCCATGGAGAACCCGAACTAACCTTGTTGTGCTTTATATTCAACACAAAGTAGAGACTTATTAAATATCTCTGACCATGATAGATTTCAACCCCAGCATCTTGCTTTTCCCTCATGAATGAATCTCCAATTTAAGTCCCTGAGGTCTCTACTCGCCTAAATAGCTCCAGCTGGCAGTACTTACTTTACAGATTCGAAAAGAAAATTCTCCTGTTGCTCTGTGAGCCAGGATAAATCTTACACATACAAACTTTACTACACAGCTGCATATGCCCATGAGTTGCTGGATTTCTTCGTACAGTCCTACAAGCAACCCTAAATTACTGAGTCAATCTCTGCCTTCACAAAGCACGTATGCAACAACAGCATCTTAACAGTACAGATTTAAACATAAAAAAGTACTTTTTGACGAGCTCCAAGATGAAAATACACATGGAAATATAAAAATGTAATTCCCGCACTTAAAACCTGTAATGCATTGCCAAAAAGTTAGAAGCTCACTGAAAACTCAAATTACCAAAATCCTCACACATAAGAGAAACCCTGATAATGTGGAAGTCTTATTTGAAAATCTCAGAGTCCTCTACTAGAACGACCACTGAGAAAGAAATTAACAACAGACAACTAAGTGTTAGATCCATGTAATTCTACATTTAAGACCTACTATAGGTGTGTTGCTATGTCAGATAGCTGCTCTCACTCACAGGGAGGAAAAGGTCACATTCCTGTCTTCTAATTTATTAACACTATACAAATAAATATTTGAAAAGAGCATGAATATTTGATTGCCTATGCAACACTGGTGCCTTGGGCTTTTTACTACTGAATATATTAGGTCTGAACTTTCAAAATCATGTGAAGAAAGAAGGTGAAATCACAAATGGCTTGGGAATATACAAAGAGGAGAGAAAACTAGACAGCAAGGGACCTCAAAGCAAAAGAAAATCCTTCATTTTTGGCAGTTGATGTGTATTACATGCATTAGTATGCAACAGTCCCCAGAAACCCTAGCTGAGGTTATAGTCACCTCATTTTAAGTACTGTTTAGAGTAGGAGACAGTCCTAGCTCAGATAACTTAGTGTCTCAATAGGCGAAACAAATTATCTCCATTTATAGAACTTCATGTCAACCAGAGTCAGAAATAGCATTGCATTAGCACAGAGCTCACAAAAGCAAGGGGAGAGTCACAGCCTGTGTTAACCACATGGTATATATTAAATGGCTTACAATAATTAGTGGTTAGGATTTCTTTTAAATAAATAAAAAATGCAACATATAATGAAACACCTCTTCAATAAAGCAAACACACCAGAGAATCTGGTCAGCTCTACAGAGTTTACTGTATGCTAACAGCATATCTGCATACTGGTATGTGGCTTTTAGCAATACCGCATTGGTATTATTTGTAATACAACAAAAAGGTAATAATAACATGGACCGGTATCTCCACCAGACTTTGAAAGGAATCTCTTTCCATTCTGTGGCAGGTGAAGTCAGTTCTCCTCTTCCAAATAAAGGTGGTGGGTTTTGGTTTTTGAGGCAGAAGAAGGGGATAAGGAGAAGGGGAGAACAGAAAAGATTAAGTTATTTTAGAACAGGAATTGGGCTTCTCAAGCCTTCAGTCTATGGCGCCTTATCTGTATTCTGTACTACATTTTAAGAACTAAATTATAAAACATTAGTATTCACACACAGCATGACATTTATTGCAAGCTAAACTATTTCTTTAAAACAAGATAATTAAAATGAGTTGTGGTAAGCATGAAATGCCTATGAAATCTTTCTATAAATGTTCACAGAGCTTGCCCTTGGACATAAGCTCATGACTGACAATGAAAGCACCCTGCCTATGCAAAGAACTAAAACACTTTTGTAATTTTATGACAGCAAAGGCTATTGAATTAAGTGACTCATTATTAGTGTTTACCCTTTTGAAGTTATTTCTGATTTGTTTTGAATGGTCCAAAAGAAAGAATGGTAGACAAGCCAGAGGTGAGGCTTTCTATAAACTACATGTCTCTTCTAAAACAGACTAGTAGAGTTTCACTGTACAACTACATGGACTCAGTATCTCAGTGAAGTGAGGTACTGAGGACTTTTCACTCCCTGGGGAACAAATCCACACTCGAAATGACTGAATGAAGGGACAGCATTTCACAATACCATCGCCTGATGTGACACCATTCACACTTTCTGCTGAAGACTTGGTCTCATGCAGAATAGCTGCCAGCATCGCAGGCAAGCCTGAGCCATATGAGCAAAAATTTGAGAGGAAGCTTGCGTGGAGTACCATCTGAAACTTGCCCAGACAGCAACTGACTCCAGCCAACATCGCTGGTACCTGAGCAACAAATTCACTGATGGATTTTTGAAGACAAGCAAGCAGTGATCAGGCTACCCAATGGTTAGAGGGTCATAACCTTTCCTTTAGGGATGCATTGTTATGAAGGCATGTTACAAGCAGCACATCAGGGGGGAACTCTAACCACAGCCCTGGAGCTTTTCAGAAATCACAGAACAAGCATTTATAGCCCCAACACTGCAAAAAAAAAAAATTACTGTGTGTGTTCTCTTTCAGTAGCTGTCATCACCAATGGCTCAAGTGGCCCAACTCGAACCATGGGGATATTGTTGCATTACAGGAAGTAAACTTTGACATTTACTTCTTTTAAAACAACTGAATTACTTTCCTGTAGTACTGAATTCCTGACATAAAGGAAAAAATAATGTTCCATTGTAACTGGTTGAGGATGACCATCAGCAAAGTACAGTTCTGGGGAGATGGACCTTTACTTTCAAATACTGAAGTCAGCAACACAATGTTCAGACATAATGTTTTGATCATGAAAAGTCTCACTTTAAAAAGCTATTTATGCAGCTGACTTATGAATAAATTTTCTTACATAAAATATAACATGTGGTAGTCCACTGCCTGAGAACTTTCACTACAGGAAACAGTTTAGTTTTAAACTTTTAAAAGTTCTTGAAATACATAGCACCAATTACATTTATTTCTTCACTGTAAAAGTCTGGATGATTAGGTAAAAGTTGTAGCACTTGCTGGATAACATACAGTCTCTGTTCAAGTCCCATGACATGGAGAGAGCGAGGAGGAGCACATAATCTACTTCCTTATGACAATGCAATCCAAAATATTCCATGGTTGCCAATAGTGATCTCAAACACATATGGAGCTGAGCAAGAAGGGTGATGGTGTATGCCTGTGGCATGTGAGACCACAAAGCTCCCTGTGCATAATAGATCTGCTTACTACAATAGTCAGGAATTCTTCCTTGATTAAAAAAAAAGAAATGGAGCTACTCAAGCATGAGCCCAAATATCCACGAGGTCCTAAAAATATGCAAATAGTCCTGGATGATCAATAATATTGCAGATTGCTAACAGGTTTAAACAATCAATGTAGACACCTGGCATTAGTCCATTAACCAGAAGAAATCAATAACAACATGAGAACGTAAATAGCATTTAACATGCAGAGGGAGGCCTAAGCCAGCCTGAAAAGGGTAAAGGAAATCTGAGGACTCCAAGTAACATCAGATAGAGTTGCCTTAGAGTTATCAAAAAATTCAACAGTGAAGGAAAACATTTATGATAGGGCAGTCCATGTTTAAGTGTATCAAATTATTATTTTTGAGCTTTCACTTATTACTCACATGAAGGTAACTTTTACTTTGTATCCCTGGAAGAATCTTTTGATCAGTAAGAACTGATGCACTCTCCTTCAAAACCTTGAGTAACCCATAAGAGGTATGGGCAAAAACATAACCCCACATTCTCCAGAGCTCAGCAACAGAGACTTTTATTTATTACATTAGTCAAGATATTCCAAAAGTAAGCAGACAGTCAATTAATAAGTAATTTAGAAGAGATCAATACTTAGGAAGTACACATCACTTATTTGAGCACCAAAATTTTCATTAGTGCTTTGCCCTCTGTCTGACATGATAGAGCTGCAAAGCATCAAGTCTGACTACCAGCCACCACAGACGTATTAGATTAGATTTATTAAACACTTATCATTTTAAGTGAGTCACATCCTTATATAAAACCACATCAAAAATTGCAGCGGACTGAAAGCATGTTTCAGAGTGGGCAATGTATTACAAAGCCAACGTAAACCAATTCTTGTAACAAATTTGACAGTTGTATCCTCTCCAATTTTAAAACAATGGAAACAGTGGGGCTGTTGCCACCACCGGAAGCCTATTCCACTATGCAAAACACTCATGCTCTTTTTTTAATTTTGAGTTTCACTTTGCTCCGTTCTGTCTTCAAATGGCATTTATATTTTCAAATGCTAATATGAAACAAGCTTTCAGACTATATACAGTAAGCTTTTTCACAATGCTTCTTCTCCCCTAAACTTTCTTAAGTCATTCCAGATGCTTTGAGATTTTTCTATACGCTCTAAGAAATTCTTATTATTTACTATGAGAAAATAGGATAATGAAAAATGGAAACCTCTTGAAGAGAAATGCCATTAGGAGCACTTAACCAAATCATCCCTTTTTGTTACCTCATCTGAGATTAAGAGCAGCATGCCTCACCCAGTACAAAATTTACAGCCCAACCTCATAGCCTCCTGGACAACACTGAAAAAACTACCAAGGTAGAGGAGGCAGCTCTGGATACCACGGCCTGGCAGCAACATGAAGACTAGACTGCAACAAACTCTGTCAAAACATGGAGCTGATAGCAGGTGGGACCATTAAGGTCCTGTCTGTTTTCACAGGTGAAACTCCTGCTTATTTCATCAGTGCAAACTCACTGTTGGAAGGAAAAAAAAAAAAAGATGACAGTGTTACGTGTAAATCTAAAATGCAAGGAAGTGAGAAAAAATTTCATGGATACTATTTTCTCTCACTATGCATATTGACTTACAGCAATCATCAGCTATGAAGTCACTTAACCAAATATTCCGCAAACTCATTTTTCATTCCTTAAGTTCATCAGAGCTTAATCATACTAAATTCCGTGAAAATTCATAGTAAATAACTACACATATAATTTTATATCCTTCTGTTACCTGATATAAACAAAAAAATGGCAATTTAGCTGTATGACAGTCTAGAAATAGTCATTGATGAAAAGTTGATAAGAAGTTCTTGGAAAATATTAGTGTTTATAAATTGAACGTATATACATGCTAGGGTTTTACAGAATGTCTTTGTGACTTCTGCTATTATTCTAAGTAATGAAAAAATATTATATAAATAGAGAATGAAGAAAAAATGTTGAGTAAATGTTCAGAATATTGAAATAAAGGTAATCTGCTTTGTCATAATTAAAACAACAGAACAAGTACTAATGAAAAGTTTTAGCTGAGAGTATAATGAAACTGAGATTGATGAGTAACAGGTGGTTATAAAGACATTATCATGCAATACCTGATATGTGATAAGATAAAAAGAACGCGAAACATATCTATAATTTGACAGCAATAACTTGATAAATTCCCTCCTAAAGTTTTGGTTTTTATTAAAGGACATTGTTCCAGAAGCATTTTGACTCTGAGCTTAGTTACTCGTTTACAAAAATACTTTCTTAGAGAGAGGAGTTTTCTTACTTGTGTTCAAAATTAATTAAAAACATTGATGAAAAACATTTTAAAATATGTGAAAAAATTAAGTAGTTGTAAGGAGGAAAGCATGTGGGATAATAAGAGAACTTGGTTTAGATCTTATCATTTATTATCTGATATAGGACTGGATGAAAAAAGCTTAAGGACATTCACTGGTAAATGGGAATGTGCAATAAACAGCAATAAGGAAGGCAGGAAAATATTTTAAAAAAAACCAAACTAACAGAGAGACATGAAATAAGTGCAAAAAAACGACAGCGGGGAAAAGAGAATAACCAATGAATCAGGGAAACAAATAATTCCCGACTTGAGTAGCACTGGAAAGGAGAAACTTGAAAAAATGGTTGTGCTAAGAGGATAATTGGATGCTAAGAGGATAAGGATGATTGGAAAGAAACAAAGTGGTTCTGGCTTGTCAAGCACTACGATAGTAGAAAATGCCAATGAAATTTGGACTAAGCTGTCCGTCTGGGAAGAGTTTGGGGTTGGTGACTTCGTTACGTAGCTCTTCCCTGATGGTTAGAAGGATGAGTATTGATGCTGTCGCAGATAATTAAGCTGTGAATCCTAAGTTAATATCAAGGGCAGAGCTATAATGACATTTTGCAGTCCAGAGCAAGGCAGGAATCTTCCAGTTTCAGCCATCCTCCTGCCAGGCCCACTGGAGTTACATTAGCACCTCTTGGACACCCAGGCTCTGTACAAGAGACAGGATTTGTGCCTTAATCTAATAGCTCCTAGCTATTTTCAGGAGATATTTCAGATATAGATTTGACCAAGAAGATACTGAAGAAATTGAGAGACTTTCTTACAGGAAGACACTTTAAAGACAGTATATTTGAACTACAAAACTGAACACATTTTATCCTGATTTGCACTTTAAATACCTTTCAAGAAGGGAAAAAAGGTGCTTTGATTCATGTACAGTATTGTTAAAATATTTTTGGAAAAAGCTCAGTTTTCTGTTAATGTGAAAAAGGTCTTTGGCAAGATTTTCTTCCCTCCACACCCCAGATTTTCTTCCCCGATAACATCAAGGAGTGTTCCCTCATACGAACAAGTGTCATTGCACTGGCTGATACTTCTTACAGTGTGTAAGCTTTGAAACTTAAGACAGTGAAGATCGTGGTGTAATAGAGATTGTGCTCTCTGTGAATGGGGTAGGCAATAAAATCCTTTGCTAAGAAAGACAACTAGAAATTCAGCTCAGTGCAATTTGATTGGAAGGAGAAGCACTTTATCTTCCTGTGCAAATTAATGGCTTAACTGAACTGTGTTTAGTTCAGACATTAAGAGCATTGCATTAATCCTCTGAACAATTTAAAAAGCCTAAACCCTCCAGAACTGACTTCTAAGAAAGCTACCAACAATATCAATAAAAACAAAATATACCCATAAAGAACACTGACTGTATTTTTGTCTTAAAATTTTCGCTCAGAACTGTTTTAGACTTTGTAATGTCAGTCTTATGCATACAGAACAGGAAGTCTTTTGTTTTGTTTTGTTTTTTTGTTTTGTTTTTTTTTTGTTTTTTCCTTCCCATGAGTAAGGTTTGATTTCTTCAGGACAGGAATAAACCACAACCTCTGGGTCCTTGAGCCCTGCAGCACACCCGATGGGATCCATTCCAGTGATCATTATTTTACGCAGTTTCCCAGGCAGTTGTTCTGACTAAGCCTGACCTGGGGAACTGTGCTGGGACAGGGAATGAATTGCAGGGAATACTTTGCCTCAAGATCAGGTTCTAGGTGACTTGTCTAGATACGCAACGCACTGCAATATTATTTTCCCATCATGACAATGAATGGCTTCCCCGAAAAAAATAGGAAAAAAAAAAATTCCTTGGGGAAAAAAAAAAGAGACTAATTATATAGATGCTTCCAAGAAATTTTAACTCACCTACCAACACCTATTAAGTCTTTATTAAGACATTCTAAAAAGCAAACATTTTCTCTATAATGCATTAGTCCTGAGAAAGATGCGGTTCTCTTTCTCTATTTCTTGTCCAAATATTGAAACTTATTTTTTTCTAAACAATTGCTACTATTTTAAAATAACCAACTTAAAAAATTCAAAACACTTTCTTTTCATAAGGGAAAAAATTATTTATCATCTGAACTCTTCAGGGATTCCAAAAAAAGCAAAGAATCTTACTAAGTAAAATTAAAGAAGAAACAAACAACTCTATCAAATTGGCAGCGTGTCCAAAGTCACAGTGTGTTATTGAATTAAGTCAGTGACATTTAAATCAGTGCACCTGTATGCACACAAAAATAATTTCCTAATTAATTGGCTCTGCAGCTCTTGATGCCCTAATAGGTCAAAAGTACATTAATTATATCTAAATGAACAGAAGTCTTTTGCAGGTAGCCACAAACCCACTGAATATATCTTAACACTTCTGATTCCTGCCCTAGGAGATAAGGTCAAATGTTCACTTATCGTATTTTTCAGGTGTAGGAAATATCATTAGAGGGAAGATGCTTTATTATTATTGAGTGCAATTACAGAGATGGCACTGTACAGACATATAAGATGGCATTGTCCTGGACAGAGGGAGCTGCACACTTGTGGAAATACTATCCCTATGTGTTTTGAATTGTAGCATATTGAGAAAGCAAGAAAGTGTGTCAGGAAAGAGCCCAGAGCTGGAAGAGAATGGGGGAGGGAGGCATTGGAACTGAGGAGGAATCTGAGGAGAGTCCAATACACACAGAGAGCTACAGACATGGTGATAAAATCCTCAATTACTGAAAAACACACTTAGCACAAAGAATGCTAAATGTTAATCAAGCATCTATACAGCCTTTCACTGTCATTCTGTTAGAATATCTCTGGAGAGCATGTGCATCTATTTGACCAAAATTCATACAATAACAATTTAAAAATTATTGGATGATCCAAACCTGTTTTAAAGACTGAAATCCCATTTTTATTTGAATTTAAAGGAGGGAATTCACATTCAAACAAAACATCTATTTAATCATGTTTCTGTCTTTCTCCAAAACAAATCTCTGTCTTCAACTTTTATCACAATTTTCAACTGAAGAAGCAGTAACTTCTAGGAACTTCTCCTGAAAGTCCCTGTGAAAAGTCCTGTATCTTTTTTTTTTTTTTTTTGGTTTTATGAAGAAACAGTGACAACAAAGGTACCTGGATTCAGATATTTTATGCACCTAAATGAGGAATTATAAGTGAAAGTCCCTGATATCCTGACAACCTGTATACTTCCAGGAGGTTTAGAAAAAAATATAGCCAGGATAGCTAACTCTTAAGTATGAATACAGATTAAAGGAGCATCGTGCTTGCGTTGCTAAATCTTTCCATAACTTCTAATTGTTGAATCTCTTCTATTGCAACAGATGACCTACATGAAGGTGCAGAAACTGCACACTTCACCTTCAGGAGGGAAGTGAAAAAGAAGGAAGAGCACAGTATCTGAAGAACTAGTGAGTATCTGTCAGTAGCAATAACTACACAACAACGAAGAGATCTAAGTGCAATTATTTTTGTGTTAATATTTTGTTTGTTAGTTCTTTATGTAGTTGAAGTACGTATACTACTTTATTTAAAGTCAGGTATGTTATCAAGTCAAATTCTTAGAATACAGTTTCTGTGACTGACCTAGGCCTGGATATTACACATTTGCTGCTGTATCAAATCTAGACTGTTAGTTATTTGCAGGAATGATGAGGGTTTTCAGAAGAGGAGGAGGTGGTATTCCCAAGGGTAACTGAGAAATTTGATTTGCTGTTCAAATAATAAAGGCACTGGCTAGATAACATACAACACCACTACTGATTTGAACATGAACTGTTTGGCTGCACACATTAGGTGAACTAAACTTTTAATTAAAGAAATCCTATGATTTTACTAGAATTTTACTATACTCTACTATAAATGCTTATTCTTTCATCCCAAGCATGAGGTGAATGGTTCCAAAGACAGAGTGAGCCAACGTCACCTAAGTAATGTGACAAGTCTCAGCTCCTGACTGGGTAAACATCAGCCAGTGTTGTACAGATTTTGCGAGTTGGGCAGGAAGCTAGAAAGTCATCTATATAGTCATAGAAAAACTCAGAATAAAAAATAAAATAAAATCACAAGTTCTCACTTCAGGCTAATTTTATTGCACAGATTTTTGCTCCATGAGGACACAAAGGTCTCTTGAACTTGAAAGTAACCCATAAAAACTATATATAAAGACAAAGCGGTAGAAAATTGATGGGCAGGTTCTGATAAGCCAGTCCTAACCAATTGTGGTTTTGAACATTTTCAGGTGCAAACAGAAAAGGAAAATAGAGTCTAGCTCTGTTTTTCTTTCCAAAATATTTGCTATACAACACAAAAAAAGTCAAAACAGGAATAGGTTAATCTGCCATCCGTATGTTGACTGTTTACTGTGTACAACTCTGGGACTGTTCAACTACTGTGAGCTGTGTTCTTCAGTATTCTTGAAATAAAGGAATTTGTTCAGAATTTGACATTCTGATAGTTCCTTTCACACTGCAAACTCATCTGCATTTATTGCTTTATTAAGTTTTTTCTCTCTGGGACATCCATCTATACCCCCTGAGGAGGGTCAAGTGTGACAAAAGCAATCAGATGAATGCTTCCAAAGATTAGTTTGGTTGGGATGAACATAATATAGATTTCATCTTGTATTACATTGTCTCAAGGTTGACCGCATGGTTTCTTCTTTCAGAATAAATAAAGCAAAATAAGGGCAACAAAGCATTTCAACATTCTCACCATCAAATCACACATTAATCAGACCAAATAAAGAAATGCAACTGATCAACCTAAAAACAGTGATTTCAAGGCAATGCATGGAACTACAATTTCTGCAAACTATGTGTCTTTCCATTGAAAAATAGCACTAGTCAGTAAAGAGATGGAGAAATAGCCAGACTGCTATGTAGTTTTCTATGAAAAGATAAATTGACAGCATTAATAAAAGACTTGTATAACACACTACTGATAATCTGATTTCTAACAGCCTTTTAAAAAACTGAAAAATACCCACTAAACAGATTAGATTTTAATGAAGATTATTAGCCTTGACAGAACAATTACTTTATTCTATTCTTTTCCTTTCTCTGTGGATTTTTAGTGAAAAGTGACACTGAAATGCAACCAGCTGAATATAAACCCACGTTGCAAAATAACTGAGGAATAGGCTTGTGACCTTCAAAACTCCTGTTTCTCAGGCCAGTGGGGAAATTATAACAGCAGAGAATTTAACAAGTTCAGCTTTCTTAGGTGAATGTAAGATTTTTCTCCATAGCACAAGAATTAGCCAGCATCTATATTTAACTGTGGACAATAAAAGGGCATCAGCAACTCAAAATGCTGTCACACCGCTGACATGTAAAGACTGGCAATCATATCGCTAGTCTCTGATTTTCAGCCACTTCTGAGATGCAGATAAGCTATTTAATTACAGCAATTTTAGGACAGGAAATGAGGAGGCCTATCATAATCATTAAAACAAGACTCAGATAATTGTATTCTAACTCATTCCTTATAATAAAAACACTGAAAGATGATGAAATAGCCTTGCAAATGGGGAAACTGCACTAAAAGTAAGTGGCAACCACCAGTGCTCTCACTCTGTTATGAGATTTTTAATACCATAAAGTAGCTGTAGTATCTATTTTCTTTACTACCCAGAAAAGAGCACCACCAGAGAAAAGTTAAAGAACTGAAACGATACAAGTCCAAGTAATTGTGCATAATCATTAGGCTCCCCTCTAGCACAAATGCATCTCCCTAAAGGTCTCCCATCCCAGAACAGAATTGGCCTAGAATAGCATCACTGGGCAAAACCACTGTGACTAAGTCAGAGAGCAAGACAGCTAGAAACTATAACCTAACAACCAATGTGCTGTCGACAGCACATCGCTTGTTACATTTGCCTGAGTATTTATTGATTCAATGAAAACTAAACTCCTAATTTTTTGGAGGAACTTAGTGATTCCGTAGTTGTGGCCATACAATACAATTATACCATAACCAACTTCTAGTAGTGCATCCCTCATGAGTGAGCCACAGAGTAGCAGTCCTGTCAGTCTTTGCAATTATCTTCCCCACATTGATATTTTCTAAGTTACATAAATGTACAATACATCAAAAAGCAATCAGTCAACATAAAAATTTTCATGTCATGCCATGGAGAGCTTTCATGTTAACTGCAATGACAGACAGTACATTATGGGGCAAAATGTCTTTGTTACAACATTTTTCCAAAGCTTAAGGCTACTGGACATGGCAGGAGAGATATGGAGAAAGAAAACTGGACGGAGTGCATTTCACAGTAATTTTGTTTACAGCACTTCCATTTTCTCTGCAAATACAATTTTAAGTACAGCGCTAAACTAATCACTGTAATTTAAGCCAAAGGCAAGCAGTTGAGAAAGGGGAAGGAGGTGCACTATCCTTGGTATTGTTTAGCTCTTCAGGTATTTTATAGAAAAAATATGGCTGTTCTTTTTGGAGACAATTACTGGCAAGCAAGATTCCAAGTGTAGAAGGGAATAAAAGGAAGACATTTTGTTGCTTCAGCACAAATGCTTCTCAAATTAGTAGTTGTAGACATATTTATTCAAGATTCTACTATGGCTTCCGATGTACTAGGTCCCAAATACGCGTATGTCTTTGAGAGCTTCTAGCCATACAGAACTACAAGGAAACAACAGTAGACAGAAGGAGTAATCCTCTCTGAAAACAGATTAAAAGGAGACCATAAAGTATGCTGCCACCCAACCACCTCATCTCTCATAAACATTAAATTACTTTTCAGAGCACAAATATGTTCCTTGACTTCACCAAAAGCACCACACCAGAGTGCAACTTACTCAGCTGTAACACAGCAGTACTATTGAACTTTCCTTCTAATCAATAAAGCAGCAAACAGGCACTTTTACTGGCTCTCGTTGCTGTAAGCTCACCCCCACACACACTATTGCTACCCACAGGAGCTGCAACTAAAAGGTCAACAATACCATTAGGTTGCTAATCATTTGGATCTATCAGCGAATACAATCAAAATATTTTTTCCTCCTTTACAGTTCCCCTCCCCACCTACTTTCAAAAAAATACCATGAAAGAGAGGCACCCTTTGCCAAAACGCAGACTCCTCTCATTGCTTTGGAGTCATCAAGCTGCGAGAAGCCGCTCAGTGTCACAAGAAACCAGTACGTCAAGCAACACTACAACCTTGCTGGTCTTGCTAAATTCCCACTTTCACTTACGAGCTTACAGGTGTTTTGTCACTGTAGGATCACTAGAACTCTCCTTACAGGGCGCAATGAATGCAATGCCTTTTGCTGGAAAAGGCTTAAATTATTTGGTTTTGTGTCAAACCTCCCAACTTCTTTGATTACATGGGTTTACAGCACAAACTATGATTTTGTCACTGTCACACAGCTGTTCCAATGATACAACAGAGCTGATAAGCGTGCTGGCACTTCAGGATGAGAGAGAAGGTCATCACTGCAATACGCGATCACTACCCTGACTGAGGGGATATGAAGGAGAATGCTTTGGAAAGAAAAGTACCCTCCTTGGTCCAAGATCTGGGAGACAGTTTGTTGCCTTACATTTGGCTAGGAATTTGATGGCAAGAAGAGGCCTAAGCCTGTGTAAGAGCTTGTAACATTGTGCTGTAAGACTGATTGATATATTGCCAATGGTGATTTTTAGTTTAGTAAAACTATCTCCGGTAAAGCAAGGAGTTAGTCTTACCCTCTCCACTCCTACGTAGAAATAAGAGGCTCATTCCAATGGTTTACAGACAGGGTTTGTTCTTCCCTTGACACCTGCATGTAATTCTCATTAATGGAAGAGGGAGGTTTGTGCGTGCACAAAGGGGAAAATTAGACCCATATAGCCAACATGTTGCAGTTTCTTATGGGACTACCTACTAATTGCTACCTTTCAGCACCATCCACTCCTTCCTATTAATTTCTTTTCAGCTTGTAAATCTCCAAAGGAAAGCACTGGTAAGCAGAGCGCTCCTCAGTGTATCAGCAGTGCTTTGACCTCTTTAGGAACATAAAACGTATCCTCTGCAGCTCGTCCTTGAGTGCATGCCCTGGAAGAGTCTTAGCTGGTTCCTCTAGAGCACCTTGTTACGTTGATTTGGAATTAAGTACTGCAGAACAAATTACAGAAAAGCATACAGAAAGTGAAGACATTGTCCCAACTGGCATACTTTCCAAAGAGCATCTGCCTCTGAAAGTACAAATAAGTTAAAAAAAAAAAAAACAAAAAAACCCACCCAAACCTAGTAAACCTGCTCAATGCTGAAGGTATAACAAGGATCATCTCATTTGGAAGGTGTTACAGGCACTTGAGACATGACAAAATGCAGTACAGGCATGCAGTACAAATTGAAAACTCAATTTTTACATGGTTTTAAATGCAAATATTTGCACTTAAATTTCAAGGTCATTCCTGAGAGAATTAAACTCTTTAATTTTAGTTTGTAGATTAATCGTTAAATAAATAAAAATTGCCAAGTCTGAAAGATGTTTTCCACATGGATAAAATAGCACAAAACCAGTGTAAAAATTAGAAAAATAAATCCTTAACATTCCATTACAGAAAAAGAACACAGTTGCTTATCAAACTTCCAAATTAAAAATAAAAAACCACCACAAAGACACATCAGACACTGTATTAACAAAGATTTTAAATTTCTGCATTGCAAATCTAACTTGAAAATACAACGTACAACCTTTGCAAAGCATAAAAGTCACCACGGTCTCTGCATGGCCATGCCATCAAAAGATGCTGCTGAGCAAAAATTGTGTGTCATATGCAAACAGTGATTTTGTCCCACAAACCTATCCCAGTACAAGGACAAATACAAAGACTTCAACAGATTTCCCAAAAATACCCAGCCAACAACAATAAAATGCAGGCAGAGACAAGTCACAAAGCAAAAATAGGATTGTCGGTGCAGCCAGCATAACAAAGGAGAAATTGATAGAACAAAACGCTTTGTAACAGAATACAAAACATAAGAAATTTATTTCTCCGAGACTGTCAAAGACCATAATTTATTCAAGAAAGTGAAAGGGGGAAAAAAAAAAAAAAAAAAAAAGACAGTGATACAGCAGGAAGAGCAGCCCACTTTACAGGAACCTGTTACTACTGGTTATATATCAAGGGTTCAACAACCTTTAACCTCATGAAGGACAGGTTTCTTTCTCCCATGCTTTGGCACTATTGCTATAAATTAGCACGGCAACACAGCCTGATGGAAGAGGCAAGGAGAATGATAATTTACCTACTGCAAATTCTCCAGCATTTTTTTCATCTGAGATTGCTGTCCTCTTAAAATCTGAGGGTTTTTTGGGAGAAACAAATTCTAATTTCTAAATGGGAAGGTTAATTTTAATATTTTTACTTATATTTTATTATACACAATTTTTAAAGTGACAGCAAAGAATTCTTGAGAGTATATTTTGGTTTTCTTAAAGAATACTAATAATCTCTTTTCTTTTCAAAATTAATCTTAATTACCTTTATTCAATTCCTAGAATTTCACAAAGAAAGGAATTGTTTTTCTCTTTGTGTTTTTCTGGACCAACTGCATTTATCCGTATATTTGATGTTCAGACCACAGTAACAAATGTATACGGAATAAAGTAGACAGAAAACTGTCATGAGAGAAATAGCCTAAAGGAAAAAAAGCATAAGGATGGAGAAAGGATTTGAAATGACACGAGAAAGGCCTCATAATAATGAACATTAAAAAATAGGGAATGTTTTGTCACATTTCAACACATGAGTAGTAGATATCATATTTACTCACAACTTGTTTGACTAAATTATTTCGTGACCTTGGGCAAAGACTGTCTTAATCCTCTGTGGCATATTTATTCTTGCACCTATAAAACAGATGTCATTCCTCCGCCTCTGTAAATATTGCTCCCACCTATGTACTAAAAGGAATGACCTAAGAGTCTGGCAAGAAGGTAAGTCAGATTTGAGTCAACTTTATTCATTATGCCATAGGTCATTTCTGGTTGGAGTTCTTCTGCTATTGTTTTACTATAAAACCTGCAATATACTATAAAACATGCTGAAGCTCTATCTTTCTCTCCAAAGAAATGAAAAGTTCCATGTCTTAACCACATTAATTCTATTGGCAGCAACAGTCTGGCATATACAAGTTTCTGATGCTAAGAGAAAATGAAAACATTCACTCCTATAAATCAAAAAAAATGTCCTAGGATAAGACAAATTGCCGGCCAACAATTTCAGAAATCAGAGAGACAAGAGCAAAGCCACCCCTATGATGTGTTATAAAAGCCTGTTTGTGTAGTTTATTTTTTATGCCTGAGTGCTCTGTTTTAAAGGAACATAAAAACTGTTGTTGGTAAAATTAAACTAAAAATTGGGCACTTGATTTTCCTTTAACCACAGCTCAAAGTTTAAATTCCACTCTAAAGGGTCATGCCTTGTTTTATCAATTTTTAAATACAACTTAGTATGATATCACCATTTCTTCAGTTAGACAAAACTGGTTAGAAACACCAACTTAAATCAAGAACAACAAAATTTACCTGCCAAGTGGATAATGGGAAGTTAAAAGCTTGTTGTATCTTTTACACTATAGTATTAACAATGAGAATTACTTTTTCTACCCTCCTGGAGTAACCCCATAAAATACAATAAATGAACGTCCCTGTACATGGGGAAAACTAAGGTAATTTGACAAGGCAGCAAGATAGAAACTATCTTGCCTTGACGGAAGACTGGAAAGAACTTTCTCTCTTCTCTTCAGCACTAATGCAAAGCACACCAATTCATATTTGTGTTACTATACCATAAGAACAGGTAAGTAGCCTCTTTGGTGATACGACAAATGTGATAATCTAAAATTACAAATGTAATTCTGAACTCAACTACACTTCTACCAGTAGTATGACTACTGTAGGACATAATCACTAGACCATTTTATTGGCTGGTCATCCCAAATACAGAAAAGTTAAATATGTATATTATGAATTTTTTCCAAATCTGCTATGATCTATTTATTTTCATGAAAGAATGTAAAGAAAAAGAGAGATAAAAGATATAGATTTCTTGTAGCTGGATGATGACAGAATTAAAGGCAGAGAGGAAAAAAAAATTAAGTCACCCACCGCTGACAGTAGCTAGAGAAACAAAATTATCTATTTATGTTTCAGGTATAATTGGAGGCAGGAAAAATAAACCAAGCATCAAAACTGCAAAGGTGGAAATAAAGGAAGGGACAAGGTTGCATGCCATCCATGTATATTATAGATTGCAACACAGGTCCTAAGCAGAGTCCCAGGCAGGCTGATATGCAGCATGCATGCCTGGGACACAGCAACAGAACAGCCATGGGCATCCAGGAACAACCAGCCACAACTCCCGCTCTGCCTGGGAGGAAGCTCTTGCTAACCTCCTCCTCACTCTCCAGTTTCCTTCTTTACAGTTGCCAGAGGCTTCATCTCTACACTTCTGCTCAGCTCCCACATTGCCATCTGGGGTAGGCAACTTCTTCAGGCACCAGTCATCACTGTCTTCCCATGCTCCTAATTAAATACTTTTCTAACCTGGGGTCTGACTACAAATAAGCCACTGTCTTCAAGAGCAAAGCGGCCGCAGAGCACGGGGCAAGGCTCTCACCACACTATCTGATGGTCTATATTTTCACACACGTTAGAACAATCTAAGCCAGCCACTTTCACAGCCCCGTAAAGTCACGCAGTCCCCTGTGGGCAGCCGGCACTGCAGCCCACCAGCAAAGCATATGGCCTATTCCTCAGGGCCGCTGCGACTGTCATCGCTGCTCTCAAAGGCGCCCCACTCATCTGCCGCTGCCACTTCCAGGATATCGGTGGGAAGCACAAGCGAGAAGGCACAACAGAGCAGAGACCCCATGCTGACCTGGAGGTATCAGAGAAGACACGACCAACATGTCTCCTGCTCTACCTGTCACTTCAGCAGGGTCCCAGCACTCATATAGCTGTGCCTCAGCCTGACAGGGCCAGTCGAGAAAGACGTCCTGAGCTCCCAGCCTCTGCTGAGCTCCTGAGTCAGTAGGGACAGGGTATGTTGCCTTTTACTGAAATCAGATAAAGCCAATTAGCGTCTGTGAGCAGGCTCTTACCTCTTGGAGAGTAAAAAGACTCTGAGATCTTATTGATCTAATAAATACAGCCTTACTGGTTAGTCTCCACCTTTCTTTCTCCTTTTTACCCACTACGGTACTTTCAACTACTCACTTTCTAAGGGGATATATCCCAATTAGCAATCCTCCTCCAACCTATGAAGTCAGTAACTCCAATTTACCGGAAAGTCCCATATAAATCTGTGAACGTGCAATGCACACATTTAGTAATCAGTCAGCAGGTAAGAGTTTGCACATGCACATGACACTTAACAGGCATTTCCAAAACTTAGGCTTAGGCTTTTTGCAGCCTAAGCTTGTATATGGAGTGAAGAACAAGGCCACATGGAGGGAAACAGCACAGAAATACTACACGAGAAAAAAAGGCTAGCAACATTTATTGTATAAATAATGAATGCTAACCAGTTACAGCGTAGGGCTGCAGTAATGAGGGGGAAGAAAGGGAGTGCAGCTTAACTAATCCAATTTATTACCCTTTAGGATTTAATCGTATGTTAATCACCATATGTTAATGATACATAAATATTAAACACATTAAACAGTTATAAGACATTTACTTCCCATGCAATGGTTAATAATATATATCTATAATACATACATCCCTAACTGATTTATTTTGCAAGTGATTACTATACTATTGAATTCATATTAAATACCTAGTTCTACGCACTTATGCAGTTTAATTTAGTGACGTCTAACTCTGCTGCCTGTATTGTCATTGCTAAAAAGTTAACATTGACTAGTAGTTAATGTAATATTTAAAATACTTGTACTTTATTTTTCTGTTTCTTAAAATAGAAGTAACTAAGTTCAAATGCTGCTGTCAACCAACCTTGCATGTATCCCATTGTGCGTAGAAGGAAGTCTGGGTCCTATGGAAAAATTAGGATGCAATCATGTAATTTAAAAGTTTCACAAAATAACCTGGCACAACCATCTAAATTAGTATCACCAAACCATAAATCTGGCAGTGTTTTAGTTCTGACTGCTGAATTTTACAGAAATTACCATTAAAAATAAAATATAAAAAGACAACAGGTTTTGTTCTGTATAGTTGTTTCCTCGTTTTCCCAAAAAGGATCTGTGATCTGGGCTTGCATGGCCTGAAATGCAGCATCAGCTGGCAGAAGCTTCTAGAGGATGGACTAGCCACTAGCAGCCTCAGCTAGCTTTAAGCATAATTGAGTCTAAAAATCACTCATATTTTATATAGGAATGTCTTCTCCATATCATATACTCATTCACAAAGCATCGTCTGGGCCTCCCATTTGTCTTTACCGAGTGCTCAACATGTGACAGTAAATTTGCCTACCTTGTGACAAAATTGTCTTGTTGGTCTCACAAGGCAAGACACCTGTATTTTGGCCACAAAACACAGGTGATGCTTCCACATCACAAGGCACCATGAGACCTTAGGAAATGGTGCAGAGAAGAGGCTTTTTGAACAATTCTTCTCCCTTCCCCAAGTAATTATGAAAATCCTGAGGAAAGAGAAAGCAGAGGCACAGGCTACGTGGATCCTTCCATGGCCTCATACATCAAGTATGCTGTTGAAAACATTCATGCTCATGTCACCTAGTATTTTCTATGCAACACAAGTCTGACTAAGACCTAATTTTATAACACAATCAGAATAGAATTAAATAGGAAGACAAAAGGATATTTATCTCCCTTATAAGCTTTTTCTCTCTGAATCTCCAAGGCTGCTAAAATAGAGATATTAGGGCTGATAGAGAATTTGATGGAGTTCATTGCTAAGTTTTGTTTTGTTTTTTTTTACAATAACATTGCATACAGAGTATACATAGTGTCACACCTCCTCTAGCCTGTATTATCAGTCAGGAAATATTTGTGACCAATTGCAGTTGCTATACCCACTTTGACCATGAAAAATTAACTAGTGTCCTTTCTCGTCCACACATGAAGCATAGGCATAACACAGCTTTGCACTCATTTCACAGAAAAGTAATTTTTTAATGCTTCAAGATGTTTTCTCTGTATCTTCATGGAAAGTGGAGAGCAGAAAGAAAACAAAACATTATAAACCAATCAGTCACAAGTATTTTACCCTATCAAGTTCTTGTTTGTCATCAGATTTTGCAAGGCCTGTTTTGAGACCTCTATTTCTTGCTGCATTACTCTTGGTAACTTCTTAAAGCAAAACAGTGACCTTTACTTCAGAGTTAGTGGTCCTTTTGATTCTGTCAAATCAATAATTTCTTCCAACTGTTAAAAGAAAACTAACCTCTATTTTAAGGACTCAATGTTAAAGTGTTTAAAAAAAACCAACCAAACAAACACAAACCACCAAAAATACCACAGACCTATGGGTTAATATTTATATACCTCTGTTATCGAGCTGAAGGTAAGAAATTCCTCCAGGCTACTGACAAATTTGTTTCCCACTCCTATGTTATATGGCAAACACAGTGACATAAACAGAACAAAAGGCCTTCTGGGACCTCTTTGTAAATAGGTTTGTTTCTTGCTTGGTTGCTGTCACCTATTTCAACCAACAGATGAAAAGATAAAGGCAGAATCCTGACAAAAGAGAGGAACCAAGTGTATCTGAAGACTACAAAAGATAATATTTCTTAGGAAATTACAGATTTTTTGAGGGATGGGTACCATAATGAAATGGTGCATGATTCCCAGTAAGGTATGAAACCACAGAGGAAAGAAACGTAAGGTTATGTGTTTGCTTCAGTAAGTGACAATTAGAAACCAGGCAAGAGCTGCTAAACGAGATTCCTGACAAAGTGATGGAGGAGGAGAAGGGATGGCAAAACATAAGGAAGAATATAGCACCTTTCTAATCACAAAAAACTTCCTGCAAAGTGTTGAAGACATATTTTCTTACTCTTAACGCATGACAGGAAGGTTAAGCTGGTGAGAGCTATCCAAGTGTAAAATAGTCTCAAAAAAAGGTAATCATAAAAAATGAAGCAAATATTGAAAGATGAAAGTTATATATATGTATACATCTAACGTACACACCAATACTGAATAAGGCACTCTACTAGAGAGGTATCAATTTCATTGAACAAAGGTAATTTTTTTTTTTCATTCTGATTTGGAGTAAGACTGTTTATTTCTAAAGTTTATCAAGATTAAGCTTATAAATTTGCCAAAAATATTATGTTTAATTGTTATTTCAAAAGATTTGCCATTATTGCATCCAATGGGCTAGTACTGAGATCTTTATACAATGCAATGTATTAAAAAATTGAAGAATTTATTTTAAAAATTAATTTCCAAAAATGGGATGTTTTTTACCACTGATTTTACCAGAAAGATTGCTCAAAAGCATTTGGATGAGAAATATCATCCATCCAAGTAACTGATCCAACCACATTTTTTTTCCAACATAAAGAAACATGTTCAAGTTCTGTTAAAATATAAAATAAACATATAAATTAACTATACCATAAAAATGGTAACTTCAAGTGACTATAGTGCAAGTGACTAAGTTTGACAAGTCAAAATTCTGAGATGCAAAAGGTAAACCTTGAAGCTATCAATGAAGCTTGCATTTCACAAATACCCACACATTATCACAGTTCTGTTTGGGCATGCCTTGCACAGATTTTCTTTGGAACACCACTTTTTGACTCATTCCAACATTTTGACCAGCAACCTGAAATCAGGAGGAGTATGCCCAGGACACAGTGTACCTTATGACTCTAGGGATGTTCTACTCAAATTCTGCAATCACAAGGATGAAAAAAGGTGGCAGGGAAATAGCAAGCAATTTTATCAGAAATGTACACAAATATATTTGTGTTGGTTTCCTCCTTCAGGAAAAACACAGCTGTCGAAGGTATGACAAATGAACCAATATGCATACACAGTATTTATTGATTAATTCTTCATTTTCATTTTCTGATCTTTGCAGTCACCCCTTAGGTGCTCTACCAAGACCATTTCTATAGCTTACAAGTGAATACAACATATAAGACTATTGCAAAAGTTTTAATAAATCAAACATAGAAAGCACCCACTCCTTCTCCCCTGCATACAATACCTTATCTTCCTGGCATAGAAGAAAATCAGACTTTTTTGACCTCATTGGAAGCTACTTATCTTTTCCTCTAATTGCAGGCGTTTACAAACAGCTTGTGTGTTTCAGAAATGTATGTAGGAACTGAACTGCCCAAATTAATAATTCTTTTCTCTTTCTCCTCCTTGGCCTCTTTTAAAGATGGGCAAACCTGTGTCTTCTTTCAAATTTAGCCACCCTCCACAAGCTCCCAAAGGAAATCTACTACCGGTTCTCAGGTTCATTCAAGGAGCTTTTAAACATCATATATTGAAGTTATACTGGTCTGATGTAAAAACATATTAATTATCGAAGTGCTAAGTGCAAAATTCTTTCCCACCTTGGGAGATATATCTTCCTTTTGTTGCTAGTGTTAATTTTGCTACCCTCTTTGTATTCGATCTCTTTCAAAAGTCATTAAGAATACTGGCCTTCTTAAGATCATCTGCTGAGAAATCTCCCTTCTGTTGATAAGGAGGACCAAAGTTTTTTCTTTTGCTGCTAAAGCAATTTTAGAAGTACTTCTTGTCATCTTTAATGTTTCTCGTTAAATGCATCTAATTTTGAGTCTTGGTTTTCTAAATACCTCTCTATGAATCATAGAAGAGTTTGGGTTGGAAGGAACCTTTAAAGGTCATCTAGTCTAATCCCCCTGCCATGGACAGGGACATCTTCAACTAGATCAGGTTGCTCAGAGCCCCGTCCAACCTGACCTTGAAGGTTTCCAGGGATGGGGCATCTACCATCCCTCTGGGCAACCTGTCCCAGGGTTTCACCACCCTCATCGTAAAAAATTTCTTCCCTCTATCTAGTCTGAATCTTCCCTCTTTTAGTTTGAAACCATTACCCCTTGTCCTATCACAACAGGCCCTGCTAAAAAGTTTGTCCCCATCTTTCCTGTAGACCCTCTTTAAGTACTGAAAGGCTGCAATAAGGTCTCCCCGGAGCCTTCTCTTCTCCAGGCTCAACAACGCCAACTCTCTCAGCCTGTCCTCACAGGAGAGGTGCTCCAGCCCTCTCATCATTTTTGTGGCCCTCCTCTGGACCTGCTCCAACAGGTCCATGCCTTTCCTGTGCTGAGGGCTCCAGAGCTGGACACAATGCTCCAGGTGGGGTCTCACAAGAGTGGAGTAGAGGCACAGAATCATCTCCCTTGACCTGCTGGCCACGCTTCTTTTGATGCAGCCCAGGATGCAGTTGGCCTTCTGGGCTGCAAGCGCACATTGTCAGCTCACGTCCAGCTTTTCATCCACCAGTACCCCCAAGTCCTTCTCAGCAGAGCTACACTCAATCTCTTCATCACCCAGCCTGCATTGATACTGGAGATTGTCCTGACCCAGGTGCAAGACCTTGCCCGTGGCCTTGTTGAACTTCATGGGGTTCACACAGGCCAACTTCTCAAGCTTGTCCAGGTCACTCTGGATGGCATCCCATTCCTCAGGCGTGTCAACCGCATCACTCAGCTTGGTGTCATCTGCAAACTTGCTGAGGGTGCACTTGATCCCACTGTCTCTGTCATCAATGAAGATATTAAACAGTATTGGTCCCAATACGGACTCCTGAGGGACACTACTTGTCACCGATCTCCATCTGGACATTGAGCCATTGACCACTACCCTCTGGATGCAACCATCCAACCAATTCCTCATCCACCAAACAGTCCACCCAAGAAATCCATCTAGCTCCAATTTAGAGAGAGGGATGTTGTGGGGGACTGTGTCAAAGGCCTTACAGAAGTCCAGATAGGCATTATCCATAGCTCTTCCTTTGTCCACTGATATAGTCACTCCAGTACAGAAGGCCACTAGGTTGGTCAGGCAGAACTTGCCCTTGGTGAAGCCATGCTGGCTGTCTCAAATCACCTCCCTGGCCTCCATGTGCCTTAGCATGGCTTCTAGGAATATAAATCAGTGTTACTCTTCTGTAGCTGTTCTTAGTAAACTAAATAATTTTCTTTTCTACATAAAGCCAGTGGGGAGTTCATGATGTAGCCAAGTTAGTCTTTAATAATCTTCCTCTACTATCCTTCTTCCGCACATGGATAATTTTGAATTATGCTGGTAATGTCATCTACTTGAAAGCAGGTCACCTTACTTTCTGTTTTCCTTAGACTGTCCCCCAGGAGATCTGCCTTCTTAAAACTTTTTTTCCCCCCTGTCCCACTAGCAGTTTTCACCCAAGCTAACTTCCTCAGCATTGGATTTCTCTAGATCAGAATGAAAGCTCTTTGAATAATTTCCATTTTCGCACTGTCCTTATCAACAATAAATCAATAAACAAATATTTATCAGTTAATCACCCTGATGAATTCCAAGAGTTTGCTGAGCATCTACCAATTTTTTAACCCCCATAATGCCTCCTTATTTAAACTTCACAGTCTACCAAGTCTTGTATTGTGTGTCATCACAATATCATTCATTAAAAACCATCTCACCAGATTCCCGATTTCATCACCTTTTGTAAATTACCAAAATGAAAAGCTTTTCTTCTTGCACTGTGGGATCATGGCTTTTAATCTTGATACACTTGTCCAGGTTGCTGGTACTTTAGTCAGGTTCTCCTTTGATCTTTGTTTAAAGCTATTTCCCTAAGCCAGTCAAAGATCCACCACCACCCTTGCCCAGTGTCTAAAATCAACCTGTGTTTAAAAAGTAAAAATTTTCCTGGTGATATATATTTATAATCTGAAATACTTCCCTTAGACAGATAATCATGCATTAAGTATTTCCAACCCAGCCCCCTGGAAATAAATAAATAAAAAAAAGTATATTAAAGTGAAATGTCTTCAATCAAATGCTTGGTATCATACATGTCATACTTTCACACTCATAGACCTAGCCCACTGGCCAGAAATTTTACAGGTATTAAAATTTTCTTTGATGCAAATTAAGGTTTCCATCAACTATTTCTAACCTTGAGGAATTACATAGTTCAAAACTTACTGTACATGACCAGACATTATAGTCTGAGATGACATTTGATCTATTCTTTCCCCAGCCTGAGTAAAAGCCTTAATGCATACTTATCATGTGAAGGGGGTGGGGGTAATCTATGATATACTGACAACAGTTGCATCACAGAGAGTTTGAAGTTTTGACATACTGCTTTGTATCGTGCACATGTTGCTACACTGTACTACATATCACAGTCTCACTGTCATATACATTAAATACTACCACCTGCTAGCAATAAAAGAGCCAGGAAAATATTTTCCTATACTTCTTTAAAACACATTCAGATTTCAGTGTATGTTTTCCACAAAGAATTTAGACAGTCTACTTTTAACAAGAATGACACAGAAGAGAGCAAGTAGTTGGGATCTTAATAAATTAAAACAGTAATTCTGCTAGAAATATTATCTCATTAGCAGAAAGCACATATTCAAATGAAAATAATCGTGAGCACAATTTCAGAATACAAAGAGAAAACAACAACATTCTTCAGGAACTTTACTTGATTACTCAAATAATGAATCAGTTTGAAGATGCTGTATCTGCATTGATACTGTCTAGAAACAGAAAGTAAAGTGAAATTAATCCAGCAGAGTCTCCTAAACAATGTCTTCACTAGATGTGGATACTTACACACATACAGGAACTATTCCAGTGCACTCCGAAAAGTTCAGAGATTAAGGATATGAAAACTGTTCTCATTCTCACTGACTTATATGGCCAAACAATGAGTCTGTTTTATAATTTTTAGTATTGTCATCCAGGCCTACTTGTTGATTATGCAAAACAGACTACAGGAATCAGGCATATGGTTGAAAATCCCAAATGCCCTTAGCAGCATCTCAAATGAGCAGCTTCCTAAACCTTACAACATTTCCATTAGAAGTAAAGTGGTAGTAGCAATATAACACCAGGAAGTGCAAAGTACGGGAATGATCAACAAGAGCTGGGACATCTTCCCACCTAATACATTCAGAACTGTTGAGTTTTGTGGTTCAGCTGAATATTGGAATGCAACTATCTGAACTTCCTTTTTAAGTGATCAAGTTTACCATGCCAACATTTTCCTTTGGGTCAATGAAAATTTCTCCTGGTTAGCATTTATTTTCTCTTTTTAAAACAGAAGCTATTTACAGGTGATTATGTATTTACATCCTTATTTTCTTTTTTAACCTGAAATCTTATACTCTCAATTGAAAGTCTAAATTGTAATTAAGGACTGCAAACAAGAAACCTCAAGATCAATGTTTCATCACAGAATCACATAAAAAAAGAACAAAAAGAAAGAAAATTGCATTACATCTCACGATGAAAAATAAAGATAGGATCTATAATGAAGATTACATTATAGAAGAGGACCTCAGGTTTATTTTTTGTAATTAATCTATTGGTTTCAGTTAAAACATAGCACATAGGATGGATTTAGGAAAAAAAACCCTCCAAAACTAACTTTGAAATCCTGCTTTTCAAAACCATCTCTGAATTTGGGAATTAAAATAGTTGTTTATACAAGTTTCTGAGCCTAAACAATAGACTTTCTCCTTGAAGACAACAGCTAGTGAAAGGTGAGGTCAGAGGGAAGGTCAACTGTTTGGATGTTTTTAGAAAAATTGCTCTTAATCACAGTCTTCTGGCATTACAGTAGTTCCCCAAAATACATATACATAACATGATAAAATAACTCCATTAGGGACCATTTCCAGCTTTTGCTTGGGGCCAAGCAAAGAACAGGTTTACAAAACAGCTTTGAGAAAAGAAGCCTCTCTGTAAAGCAGTAATAGAGAAGAATAATGGGGGAGAAATGGAAGAAAAAAAACAGCAACTGAATTTTTCATCAATTTTTACTCCAGCTTTGTGCCCTACTCCAGTGAAAGACTCTGCTGAAGTATTTCAAGCAAAATCAGTGCTCAAACATGTTGTTTTTCCTCAGGTATGGTCTTGGATGTGGAACTTTGCTCAAGATCCATTTTCAGCCTGAACAGACTCATTCTAGTTCCTTATATTCTCTAGGATAATTGAGCTATGAAGTAAAGGGCTACTATTCAGTGTGGAACTGATAAAGGTAAAAGAAGGAAAACCAGACTGCTCCAGATGGCCTACCAGAGCTGCAGACAAAATACGTGGAGACACTTATAAAATTAAATTAAGAAAGAACTGACTGCATCTACAATAATAGTAAAACAACTTTGCCTATTCCAGTACAGCAGCCTCACAACAAGAGGCTTCAATACACAAATTGCAACTCAAGAGCCAGGTGTGTGTTTATGAGCTCTGGGCCCTTGAAATATGATAAATTCACCATGGGAAATAAAGATAACTAGCTTTGGAGAAAGTTTGCTTTTATCTTCCAGCACTCGTATACAAGTAGTACCAAACGTTCCCTTCTCCCTCTCTTTCTCTCGCCTCCCCTGGCAATTCATCAGCCATTATGGACCATTTCAATGCTTTACCGAGTTGGGTCTTGACTCGTACTCAAGTGAATCTCTCTGCACATACAGACGCTCCGCAGGAACACCTGCCCTGGCAAACATTTCCCAGTAATGTGCAAGTTGGTGAGGATCTTTCAGCAGATAACAAGCACCGATGAAAATATTTCTCCTGTTCCCTCAGTAAAAGAAGGATGGGCTCCCATTCCATTTATGACATGAATAAAGGTTTGGGGAAAATGAAGTATCTGGTATATTTTGTTACCATGGTGACCACCTCCTTTGGAAGGCCAAGTGATTTCAGTTTGTTGACAGAATGATTTGTAACTGAGTTTCAGAAAAGCGTGCTGTTCATCATATTTTGACTGAAACAACTCTTTTTTAGCTTTGTCTTTTGCCTTGTCTTTGGACTGCAGAGCAATATGGCTAAAACATGAGAAAATCTGTTGATGTTATTTACTGTTCTGAAGCCCCTGGCAGTAACAAATGAAGAGGAATGCTGTTCAGCACCAAAAATGTCTTCAGTGGTTAGCATGAAATGCCTTATCACTTGGCCCCATAGAACCAAGGAGGAGACAACTTACTTTGGATGCATTGTGCATTGCAGTCTGTCTGGAGTGAAAGATTCTGCACCTTAGCTTCAAATGCTTAGCCAAAATAGAGACTGTAGAAGTGCAGCTATGGCTAAGCATTGGAAGCTGTACGCTTGGGACATTACCCCATACAGGAGGGAAAACAAGGAAGTGCTAAAAATCATTTCTATTCAACTCAATACCATCTGACATTCACAGCTGCTTCTTTAACAGAGTAACAGTTGGTGCAACAGGGATGGCACACTGCGGTTCCTCTGATCAGGTAGTGTGTTGAAGAGAAGGGCTCCCCAGCTGGGGCAGTACTGAGCGTGGTACACAAAGGACTCCAGGTATGGAAGGAGTTTAAATATTTTAAGGTAGCAAAAGCTATTGCTGTTACCAATAGAAGTCCTGCTTTCCTGTAGTTCCAAACATTCCACCTAGTCCATGACACTCTAAGCCTTTGTGCCAGCAGGGCTCTTTGTGTGGCCGCAGGATCATCTAGATCCCAAGGCTGAAATAAAGTCTAATAAAAAAACACTCATCATGTGGCTACGGAGACATGAAAAGAAGGGGGGAGGTAAAAAGGACAGGTAGCTACAACTTCGTTTCAGTGCCAGTGCTAAGCAAAAGCCCTCCTACTTCCCTCAAATCTGTTTCCAGGTTTGAAGCCATAATTGGAAATTTAATATGTGAGCTTTTATGGCATTTGAATGCAAAAAAAAAAAAAAAAAAAAAAAGTTACCAGCACTGTAGAATATTTTGTGGAACATGTTTTTTTTTTTTTTTCCTAAGTTTTCTATTTGTGCTACAGTATCATAATTCTTTTTTCTTTGACATTTATTAACAGGAACATTATATTAAATCAATGCAATCATCAAGAACTCTTAAGTTTGTGAAGAGCTATTGCTGATCTCTCAAGCTGGTCATCTGTTTCTCTTTCAGATATTGCAGTCAACATTCTGGAAAGTATTACAGTGCCAAGTAAAGAAGATTCATGCTGGTGCAGAATTTCATATCAGGAGATGATACCTAAACAACTCAACAGGTGCTTGGCCACCACCAAACCAGCTGTACCTAAAATACCTTGTAACTGCAAAAAATAAAAAGTCCCAAGCAAACTCCGACAAGAAGTCTCTGATGCAGATTTCTGGGATTTATTATTTTAGGTGTTGATAGGTTTTGGTTGGAAGGCAGACTTCTCAGAAGTCTTTACAAGGTTTCGTGAGTGTCACTGGAAAAGAACTTCTGGATCCAGAATCGAGACTAGAAAAGATGTACACCAAAGAACATTAATTAGCCTGGTATCTACGTAACTCATGGGAATATGGAAAGAGTGCAAACGTTTCTGTTCTGTCACTCCTAAATTAGAGATGACTGCCTTCACTTGTTGTTTACAGAGTATATCTTCTCTGTCAATTTTTGGAGAAAGAGAGCAACACAAACATTCATTTTGACATAAAACAGAAGTTTTCAAAATCAGACACTTTTGCAGGGCCAAATACAGTAACAAATGGAGAGGAAGTTCAAATTATGCTGGAGTGAACTCTATCAAAACCACATTACTGTCCAGACAAGGGAGCACAATATATCCATCACAACTATTCCACAGATTATAAAGAAATATCCTACGCTACAGGATAAGGGAAGAGGATTCTCAAATCTAAAAGTAAATTTAGATGAAAAAATTTGGGAATCCCCACACAACCTCATTTTCAACAAGGCTAAAATATACAAGCCAACATTTAGAGTGTGCCCAATTAACATTCAGAGATGCACAGCAAGGCTCCTCCTAAGAAGCCCTTAAGTTTTAAAAACAGGCAATAGATGGGAATGAAACAGATAGATGTATAGCATCCAGAGAAGGGCACTAAATTCCATCATTTAAAATAAGGTTTGCTTCCACGTACTCCTGAACGTGTCAACGCTCTAGCCTCATTGCACTTGAAAGTAAACCCTCCAAAAGAGTTAATTAGAACAGTAGCTTGATATTTATCATAGAGATGCCATTCCCCAGCATGTGAGTTGCATTTACTCTATACTAATACGGAGCATAAATTTAATCTTTTATTGATTTATAAATACTTCACACTATGTAAAATATTGTCAGATTATAATTCTCTCTCCATAAAATGGCAAGCAAACGTCCAGCCATCTGTTTGGCTAATGAGAACAATCACCCAGGCTACTTTTCAAGCATAACGCATCCCAGTTTGAAACTGCTTTCAGTGTAAGCACCTGTTCATACATATCAATTAAAATGATAATTACTCTGTTAGTGAATATAATCAAAATAAAATAGTTACAGCTCTATTGTTTACCAATTAAGACTGCTGAGCTCACTGATAATATATTTCTGTGTTCATTTATTTTTCTTCCTGACCTGTTCTAAGACCAGATCAATTTCACATTAATTTAAGGCCATGTACGTTTCAACATTTGAGAACGAACATTTATAAAACAGCAAAGCCACAGAACTCCCTCTGGAGGCATGTACTCTCTTGGAACATGTCTCTCTTCGTAACAGATCATGCTGACACACCTTCCCATCAAAAAGAGAGGAGACTTCTCCCATGAAAGAGAGGGACATGCTTTCCAAGATGAACAAGTGAATGATTGAGCTAAACAAGAATGGGAATTCTGCTTTTTGTAGAGAGTTCTTACTACAGGGTAATTATCAGACTTTTTTTTTTTAACTAACAATTACTAGCAATTAGCAATTAACTCATTATACAAATTGGATTATGATGGCTTTTATAGCAGAAGTGTTAAAACATTAAACACAACTTCAAGACAGGCAACGCAAAAATGCAATACAAAAAGGTATGCTAAGTTGTCCCTTAAAAAGAAAATAGGTATTTTTAAGTTATTTTATAATTAATATATTTTAAGTTCTAATTCTGCTTTCTGTAAGTGACAAAAACCCTTTTAAAAAAGTAAATAGTAAGATCTGAAATCAGCAAACTAATCCATATGCAGATTTTAATAAGAGCCAAATTTCTGAATATAATTTTTTTAATGAAAAATAAAATTTATCTTTCTCTTCCTAGCACAGGAAGGGTCATGAACACGATGACAACAAGAGCATGTCAGGAAGCCACACATGAAGCCAACAACAGTTCTGTATTGCAGAGGAAATGGAGCAAGCTGGGAGTGAGGAACTCTATCCCTTTAATACTCTCACCTCTGCTAGCTCGTACTAGTTGTAGAGTTATAAACTCATGTTATATTTAAAACACAGAAGCTAGAAAGAGCTTAGAAACATTAAGAAACCACATCTTGAAAATGAAGAAAACTATCATGAGCACAAGATTGCTGCAGGATTAAAAATGTCTAGACAGGGCTCTCTTGAACATAAGTTTGGGTAGGATCATCTCTGGTGGGCTTTTCTGAGACTCTTACTCATTTTCTCAATAAGAAGAAAAAGAGAGAGAGAGAAAGAAAGAGGAAGTAAAAGTTTCAGTAAAAGTAGAAGGGAATAAAACCTCCCCTGTTTTCTTTCAAACAAAGGTGCAGCTTCTGCACCTAAAAAGCTGGGGATGTGCTGGGAAAAAGTGCAAAACTAGCTCATGCAGTACTTGAATTCATGTCCCTCACTTACACAAGCACTTAACTTCAGTACAGAAAATATTCTCAGAAACCTCGCCTATCCTTTCCACAAAATGCAACGGTGCAGTTCGTGTGTCTGTCACTGCCAGTTTTGTTTAAAATGACTCTCAGTGTAGAAGAAATTCTTCTAATCTGTATTGTTTACTATTTCTCAAAATCTTTCTGAAGTATGACTATACCTAGATGCCGGCCTGTGCTCCTGTGTTGTGACCGGAGGTACGTATCTCAGAGTGTCTCATTGGTACAAACCCCATGCCATTCTTCACCAGAGTGAAGGCTGTTCTCCGTTTTTAAAACAGATGCAGGAGATTCACTGTGCCATGCCCAGCTCTGATAGGTACTGAGTTTCAAGGACTCCTGTTTGTTGAAAACCAAACAGTTTAGCATCTAACAGTCATAACAGCCTGAAACATTCCTTCCGCCAGCGCTGTATGGGTGCCCCTATAAAGTCAGAGGGAATGAATTCAGTGACACCTTTTCACAGTAAGAACATGTTCTTACTGCATTAATGACCCAATCTCCCATATTGAAATCAAACACAGCTGCCAAATGCAACACCCTACTCCTATACACATTCTCTAAAACGGGCTTCAGGTATTGCTGGAAATATATTTCTTCTGTAATTGAAACTACTTTAGTGTTGACAGAGGTAATTGACATTAAGAATGTAATTGTTGTGAATATGGATTCTAACTTCTATATGACCTTAATTCATTTTAATGCATACAAAAACAAGGGGAGTTCTCCAAAACAAAATGCTATATATGATGATATAAATAAGTTTCTTCCTTGCTGGCATGTAACAGATTTAGCCAGTTGACATAAGTAAGAATTGCATAAAAAAAGAAATGTAAATCCAGGTATTACACCCATAATCACATTGATGCATGAGCTACCAGAGCAACACTTGTGTATGTGTACGAGATTCTCATATTGAAACTGCTTTTTCATGCACACTGGAAACTGAAATTCATTCATTCTCTTTAATAAGCTGAGAAGCAGTTTCCATGTGTTCATTTTCTAGTCTGAAGTGATCTCTTGCAACCAATGGAACAGACCTCTGATTCTCATTCTGTCTCTTGTAAACTTCCTTCAAGCACCTGTTTTTCCCTACCTTCTTTGATTCTTACCCTCATCAGTGCACAAGTCAGTACTGGAAGTGAATTCAGGGGGCCTCATTCCACATGAGTTAAATGAGGCGACACGTGAGGTGACTTTTCTGACAACTTGTGGCTACATCAAATTTATGCTGGAACATGCATGGATCAGAAAAGTTTGCTATTCACATCCACTCTTGTCTTCGTTACCAGATGGAACTTGATACATCTATCAAACAAGAAAACTATTTTCTGGTTTATGGCTATACACTTATTTTTTCCTCCAGGGAAACTCACTGCAAGTATTACGGTGCAAAAGAACATTTATATTTCATATACAGTGCTGTGACTAGAAACGCTTTAAGAGATAACACACTTTACCCATAGGTACTTTTTCATAGTTCACCGAAATGTGGATGTCTGGGTACAATAGATATTAAATATTTTTCTTCCTCAGTTTACTCGCATGATCCATCAAAACTTGACATCAGTAAACATGACTATGTTAACCAATTGCAACACTTTCCAATATAGTAGAGGTGCCTGGAAACTGACAGAGATTTTAATATTAGCTTTGACTGAGATAAATTCTGACACGACTTTCACCATATATATAATTCTCTAAAGACCCTGATAGACAGAACTCATTTTATGTCCTCAGAGCACCAAGTGCACCCTGTCATTCTGAAAGATTTGTTAGCCTTAAGTCACCCTGAGCCATCATGACAAAAAAAGCAATTGTCTAGAGTACAAGAAACCCAGAATAAAAGAAAATTGATTTTTAAAATGGATAATATGTACTGAGTGACTTTTACGTAAAGAATTTAAAATGTTCCCTAGTTCGTTTCCACATAAATAATTATTCTCTGACAAAATACCCAAAGAGAATTAAGCCATCTTTTTTGCAGAAAATTGTCATTAAAAATGGCACAGGTAACTGTGGTCACATGGCGGACAGGTATGAAGAAAACATTCCCTTGCTGTAGACCTAACATTTAAATTGCCAGTTTTAGGGCAAGTGGTGGAGAAATCATAAGATTTTATTCTAAAAGCATTCATACCTAATCTAAATTCATAGTGATGCATGAAAAATTTCCACCTGGTCTTATCGATTTTCTGTCTATTCCTCCTATTTCAACTTGCATTTTCCGTTTCATGTCGTCCCACAGGTTTTGAATTGCCTTTCAATCAACCACGTGAACTGTGTACTGGACATTCCATTGTTATTGGTTCCTGGTCTTTATGTAACTAATTCATGATATTTCACTCCTGTCAAATTTCAGATCAGTTTTCATTCAAAGGCAACATATGTAACATCAAATTGCATTAATAACATTAATTAACTATTTCTGAAAATCAGCCAAAGGAAATATATGTCAGGGTCCTAGCAGTCAGTGAGCATATTGAAAACTCTGTCATTGACTTCAATGTACTTTGGATTTTCTCCTAGAGACTATCAGCACCATGTTGAGCTTGAGGTGTCAAATATTTTTTGTAGCCATCAGAGAAACACTTCATCATGCTACAGTAAAGCCTTGTTTTGTTATAAGTGAAAAAATATTATACGGCAAATTCAGCCTTAATAATGAGAAGTATAAAAGAATTAGCTTTATTAACATTATTTGAGAGTTCATAACGGAACTGATAACACAGGTTCAAAAATATTTCTTTGCTTTTCCACTTGTAGGCTATGGCTAAGATGCATTGTCCTAAAACAGGCAATATGGATGAATTCAACCATTGGCAGTGGTGGCTAACATCAAACCATCAATAGCTTACCTACTGATATTGTTTCTACCACCTAACTAAGCATGACTAACCAGAACACATCCCTGGTATTTTAAATGGCCATCTCTTACTGCTCCCTCTGGAGCTGGGACTCTGCTTGTTTCACCTGCAGTCTGGCTGCTAGGATACAGTGGATTACAGGAAGAGAGGGGAAGAAAAGAAGACAGGAGAAAGGAATCAACCTTGGTATTTTCCTCCTCCGCTTCCTCCTTCATCAGATATGCAGCTTTGGAACTAAAAGAACAGAAAGCATTATTTGTATTCCTGCAGTCAACAATGATCCTTCCTTGTGACTTTCCAAGGCCACAGTTCCCACTCCTACTGTGACAGGGAAGCAGAAGGTCCACACTGCATCATCTCGGAGAACCAGGGTTCAGTGAGAATGACAGCCTAGTATTTTACAATTGCCTTAAGGCTTTTCCTCTACTCTGCTACATTTCTCAGAGTTCTTTTCAGGTCTGCTTGCTTCTCAGTGGCTCTCAGCCACAGCTTGAGCTCTTCATGCAGCTAACTTCAAAAAATAACACATCTGGGTGCAACCTCATTCTTTTTTCTCTTCTTCCAAAGGGACTTTCCTTCTTCCCTTCCCAGTATTTACAGAAGCAGCGATGTTTGCCTTTCCACCCCCCTTTTTCCCCAGAATTACCTTTAGTTTTTTTCTGACTAGAACTTCACCATGTTTGACTTACTGTTTCTCAATTAACAGCCCAGCTAAAGTCAAGTAACGTATCAACAGTATAGCCTGGTGCCCACATACGCATCACTGAATATATACAAGGTGGCTTTATACTACTGTTTCCTAACTCCTGGATGACTAAACAAACGTCATCTGCAATGAAACAGTACAGAAACTCAGTTCTGGGAAACAGTGTATCACCACGTGATTACAGAAACTAACAGCTAGCAGAGGAAATCCCAAACAGCCCTTAGGAGAGGGATGTCATCTTCTACCCCTCACCCACGTGCTTCTGAGAGAACCTGGGCAGACCCAACTGCTCTGACTCCTGAGGCGCAGGGTTGCTGCACAACCTGCATAGACAAACCTGCACAGACAAACCATCACGAACAATAAATTGCTGTCTTGCTACTTTGGCTTTCCTATCATACTCCTGCTCAGTGTTTTGAGATGGAGGTAAGAAAACTGGTCCCGTATCCCATGCTTATACTGGACGAGTACAGGGATCCTCCAAAACAGACGTTTTAACTGTGCGCACTTGTACTCAGCGGCGGATCCTGTGCACCACTCAATTATATCACATAGCAGTTACAGCAAACCATGATCAATTTTTCCATTTCTTGTATGAGTATTTTGCCCTACTTTATGGAACAACTTTTTGCTAAATAGCACACACATGCACACATTATATTAAAATATATAATTTTTTTTAGCAGAAACTTAAGAAGCAGAAAACTAAGAGCCACTATCAAATATCTAAGGGCTGCTCAGAATGTATCTCCTGAAAACATCAACAGACAAAAGCTCTCTCAACAAATCTTGTTGAAAAAAAAAAAAAAAAAGAAAATATGCTAAAGACAAAGAGCCCAGATACATCAAATACCATTTTGTGTGATTTTAGGTTTTGAATAATAAATAAACCAATTAATTTCTCAGAAAATAAAACTCTCTGCTGCAACCCTTACGCATATGTTCTAGCAGCGTGTTTTATTTAATTCCACAGATGTAATTAAATGTGTCATTCATTTGTTCTCCATTATGGTATTTCAGTCAAACATAAACAGCTTTCAGACTTCATTTGCAAGAAAGCTACTTTGAGCCAAGAATTTGCTAACTTCAGAGCAATAGCTTGAGAGGTCTTTGCAGGCATTTAGCTGTTCTCCCATCTATTTACAAAGAAATTGAGACTAAACAGCTATACACATACACACGTGCAAGTAAGTACCAATTTATCATGGCGTTAACATGGAGTAAGTTGACAGATTCCTTCCCCGCACATACATTGTGACAGATGATGCCTTCATAGCATGTTCCTCCTATTCTTGGTGGTTTATAATACATTTAATCATGCCTCTGGTTCAGCTATGCTCAGTGGTTTCATTTCATTTGTACAGTTGGAAAATGTGTGCTGCTGGCAGTTATGTAAAGGAGTCTGCTACTGTGAATGAAATGGAGAAGAGGGGAAGGGCAGAAAGAAATCGTGAGGGGAAGTGAAGTACAGCATTTAATTCTTGTGTTTTAATAAACAAGTCCAGAAACCCAGCCTATCGAGGAACGTCCCTTTCATGTTACAAGTGATGTGGTTTGACTGTGGTGGAATTCAGCTCAGCCATCATCTGCCTGAAAAAGCCCATTTATAAACGGGGCGGTGATTACAAAATGAATCCCGGGAAGCATTTTTTCAGAGAGAAGGCTATTGACAAGGCTGTACTGCAGAAAGAATGCGCTGTGAACAGAATTATCTGTCACAAGATTACTCACTGCAAGGTCAAACGTTGACCTTGCACTGATGAGGCAAAAGAGGCTCTCAGGAGGCAATAGAAGAGGAGTTGTTTGAAGATGGAATTGGGCCAGATCAGCTTCCTTTAGAAGACTGCAAGCAACTGTCGTTGCTTTCTGAAAGGATTAGCTACCAACACAGGACAGTTAGAACCTTTTGGGGTTTTCACCCTGATGTGCCAAAAGTCAGGATTTTCCCATCTCTTGCCTGCTGCACTTTGTTCTCAAGAACTCAGGAAAGCCTGCTCTGAGTATTTTCTATTCTAAAAAGGCCTGTATCCCTTCTCACTCATACCAAGCGTAAATCAATTGGAACAATATAAATATGAGGCACCAGAATAATTAAGCAATCAACCGTTAAGTGTTCAGAGTGTGTCCAAGATGAAATGGAGAAGGCTACCTCATTCCTCTTCATAGACTGCCAAGCAGAATTTCCAGAGTTTCCTTACTAAGTTTATTTGAAGTCCTGCAACATCACCCGAAGCAACATATGTTCTAGATTCTCCATAGACAGACGGGTGAAAAGTTTTGCATGGTGGCCCTTCCAACGGCCTCTGCTGCTACCACCTAAGTACTTCAGTACCCCATGTGATGCCTGAGAGGCTGCGAACCCACTAAGAGATGTTCATTTCAGCCAGACATTCAGCTTTCAGCACAAAGAAACTCAGTGAGTCACTTAGTTCTGTCCTTCACCTTCTTGAGATGAAAATCACACAGTGCCTAGAAACAAAGAAGTATATTCAAACATCTCTGTCAAGGCTCACAGCTGCTACACGTCTATGTATCTAGCTGCTACCCAATCTATAGCAGGACTAGAAAATTTTTAATTTTTTAGTGGGTTCTCAGTTATAAAATTAATGATGCATTCTCAACACTAAAATCAACTTCTAAAATTACTGTCAGTGCCTTTGATTATAGCTTTCTTCCAGTTGGGTAACAAAGGCAGTAATTTCTGGTTTTTAAGATAAGTTTGGGTTTGTTGATTACATATCTACTACTGCTAAAGCCCTACTTCTCCTTAAAATGTAGAAGATTTTAAGATACAAAAGATCTCCATTAATCTGTATCTATTTCTGTACTCCTCACACAGTTTGCAGCTTTTTAATTCTCTGGTTTAACCTGCACATGGTAAGTTAAATGCTTAGACAAAACACCGTGTAACTATTGGCTAGGGAAGATCCTGAAATTTAGTCTCTGAATCTGAGAAAGTAAAGTGCTATCTCAAAAAGAAAAGGAACAAAATTTTCCTGGGGGGGTGGGGGTGGGACGGGACACGGGGGATGTGAATACTACTGAAATAAGAACTTGTCCAAGTAGCAAAGGTTCAACTGGTTGAATTCAATTATTTCTGTTTGTAGGGGGTTTATTTGTCTCAATATAATTTCATTTATTAAATCAATTTGCTATGGTGTCCCTTTATATTTTCCCCCAATAAATTTAACATGGATGTCATTATACATCATAATTCTGTAATTACAAGTTTCAGTAGGGAGATGACACATAATTAGATGTAATGATGCTCATTATGTAAATGCAACACTATAAATTAAAATTTACAGAAAAACAACCAAGAAAAAAAGAAAATCACACACACAAAAAAAAAATTAAACAGATCCATGGGGTAAGCTCAAAAAAACCCCTGATAAACAAAGTAAAAAAAAAAAAACAAAAAACCATCCACTAATGTGGATCTCTTCCTCTCTTTGAAATTTCATGTTATTTAGCATTTATTTTTATTTTACTTTTTAAAATGTTTGCAAGAATAGGACCAGATCAGACAACTTATCAGCCCTTAGATTAAAATCTTCTAGAATATGAAACCCTCTCCTTCCCCAAACAGAAGCATTTTCATTAAGCAGGCAGTAAAAGTCCCTGGACTTATTCATCACTGATAGCTGAAGAACCAATACATTTCTCCTTTAGCCATTATACTTTAACCTCTTTTACTGCACTGCAGATTGTACAGCCAGGCTCCCATCTTTGCTGTAATCATTTAGGTTTTGGGTAACTGTAGAAGCCAACGTAGTTGTCTGGCTTCACACAACAGATGCTGAGGGCTTAAAGCTACTCCCCCTGTAATTGGCAATAATATTTCTGAGGTAAATCATACAAAAAACTCCCACAAAATTAGAGGATATTAAGAGTCACTCCATTGTATTCTGATGGAGTTAGGTCAGGCCTACACATAAAATCTGGTCTAGAAGTCACTGGAAGGCGCTGGCTCTGCATTGCGTCATTCAGTACTTTACTACCGTGATCATAAGGTTGCAAAAGAAATTTGGGTTTGCTCTTTAATGTCTCTTTGGCGATGAATGAAAAGCATAAACAGTTTTTGCCTCTTCTTTCATTGCTGACATGGTCAGTTATAATGACGGGGTAAGGTGCAGAACTCAGCATTTACTTAGGCAAGCAAAGGGGGGATAGATTTTCAAGTGTTTCTTGTTTAAAATATGGGCTACCTATTAATTCCTAAACCTATGGCTCTACTCTGTTCCTAACCTACAGGTCTTAAAAACTGAAAGAACTGTTTTTTAAAAGCTTAGCCATTCACATTTTATGGGGGCTTAGCTAACTGTGGAAGTACCGTTTGATTTAATGACTGAACTTTTGCAAGGTGAGATAAAGGATTTTTTCCTGCCCGTGCCTACAAGAGATGCCAAACACTCTCCAGCTCCCAGGAACGACAGGTGGTCAGATGCTCAGTCTTCATGCAAGTAGTTCCAGTAGCAGCAGGGGCTGCTCACTTACTCCTGTAAGTGACAGTCTTTTCTGGAGGATTCAGCCTATGATACTTGTGAATTCTCCGTTGTTACCATTGGTAAGAGTTTAAGACACCTGGATATTATTACATTCAGTATCATTTAAATAAACAAAAGCTGTATCCCATAAAAAAATTAATTATGCAAACATTTTATAACCATCCTTGGGGCCTTTGAGGTAGAAGTCAAGGCCTATAGGAAACATTTGCTTCCAAGACCAAAATGTGCAAGTTATGATTTTGTGGCAGCATGTGGGAGGCTGTTGGTAAAGTAGCAGATGCACGTTAAAAATCCAATATGGGCTTGAGGAAAATATTTGTTATTTCCCATAGAATAATTCATCATATCCTCACAGCCAGATTATCCACAGGGCTCTGCTCACCAAGGAAATGGGAGCCATTTTCATACCACAAGCCCATACTACCCACATTAAACAAGGCAGAACCTGGAACGGCTGTTGTTCAAGTGCATCCTGATGTCTTTGAAGACCCACAGACCTTTCATCTTTCGGGACAAAAAATAAGTAATCAGTCATGCCTTCTTGTTCTTATTACACTACACATAAAAAACAGCTTTACCAGCTCTCCTTATTCTTCAAGCACATTTCCTCAGGTGCTCTTTTGTACAATATAGTGCTGAATTTGGGTCTCTGAAAACTGGATATGCTAAAAAGAGACAATGTATTTGCCCCAAGGAAGAACTTACCATTCCTTTTACTCATGTACAAAGCCGGAACAACAACAACAATAAAATCTTTATCCAGAAAAAAACCAAAAGTATTAGAAGATCAAAACGTAACCACATGTTCTAGAAGCCAACTGATATTTAGGTCCGGTCTGAACTTAGATTTAACCAAGATAAGAATTGTTGACCACTTAGTCATACCCACAAAAAACTTGTATGAACGCTCTTACTTCAAATTAAACCATACATGATCGATCATTCATGCTAAAAGCCACAACTTGCTCCAGTGTAACCAGATATGGCTTTTAACATGCCACAAGCTTCATCAAACTCATACACATTTCAAATTTTAAAAAGGCTTGGGCAGTAAACTTGTGGCTGTTGACCAGTTAAGCGAAAATCACCAAGATCCTTGTGATTCTGTTATGCTGGAGTTTAAAAGGCTATTAGGTTGCTGTGTAAACAGTTCCCTCGTCCCTCCTACCTGCACATTTGTTTCCTGTACTTATTCTCAGTTTTATTTCTTGTTTCATGCCAGCACCCACACTTGAATCAGCCCACCCACTTTTCATCTGCCAAGCAATCATCCTTTGCTCCTTAAAACACACAGCTACTTGGCAAAGACTCCCAACACTGTTCTCCAAGGATACTCTCATCCTTCCCTCCTTGAACAGTGAGCCAGTATCACGTATGTATTTACAAATGCCGTAGTAGAAAGCTTAGAGCAGCAGCTCCAAATGGAATAAAACTGTGTCCATGCAAGAATTAATAATAAATGTGAACATACCGTGTTGCCTAAAGAGCGCTATCATTTTTTCCACCCATATTCCTCCTCAGAGAGACAGTTCTAGCTGGGGATTTGTCATGTACATAATATGGAGCATGAAAGACAGGAGAATAAAATTACATTTGAAAAAGGAAGGAGATTTGGAAGCCAGGACAGATGGGTTGTGCACCTGATGCTGCACTCCACATTGGTATCTGTCTTTTGTGGAGAAGATCAATTTAGCTTGACATCGGTTTCTTAGGATACATTCACTTCATCAAAAGATTTCTGAGAAGGAAGAGGAAAATCCCCAGGCTCTGACTCCTCAGAATTTTTAACCAAGTTAAGGCTCAAAAGCAAAGTGATACATTGGAAGAAGGAAAAGCAGAGAGTTAGTACGAGAGGGAAAAGAGCTCTGCAGTGGCAGGTGCCTTTGCTACCATGATTTTTAGAAACAAGAATGTGAGGTCCTTATTATCTGAAGGATGATGGAATCATTCTAAAAAGTCAAAACTCAATCTATTCATCTTCAGTGGGACAGTAAGTAGACAACACAGCTGATATCCTTCACAAAAATGGAAAGTGAGCATTTGCAATAAGATCTCAATTTCAACAGTCAAGGACCTTAAAAAAAAAAATCTCGAATTGTTAGCTTTAGTATATTATTACATTCTAAGACTATTCTGTATACCATTCCCCTCCAAGTTTTCTTCAAGAAAACAGGATAAAGAAACAAACTATTTGAAAAATAGACAACAAAACACTTTACTCCTCTTGCTATAGATCTCATTCTGAAACAAAAACAATATATTTAAATTCGGATATAAACACAGGAAAACCTTGCCCATACAAAGATATTTCACATGGTGTACCATTGTAAGAAACAGGATGACAAATGAACCAAGCAATGCCAAATGACTGCATTCAGTCAACAGTGTGGTTTTTCCAGTAGTTTTACTGGTTTCTCCTCTGATTTTGCACCTCACCATATCTGCTAATTTAAAGTCTTGGTTAAAGTCTTGGTGGCCAGTCGCACCTCTTTAAAGAAATATCACACACGAATAGCACTATATAAGCAACAGTTCAGCAACAAGTCTAAAGAGTTTGATAGGTACCAGAGCAATTAATCTTGAGTTCTTGGTGGTTAGGCATTCATAAGTCTCCTGTTAACAACACTGCCATACAAAATGTGCTAATTCTACTTATATTCACCTTCCACAAGCCATCTAGTGAGCTCGGTTGGCAAAATCATGGACAACTCCAAATACTGAAATTACCGTATGCAAGTATTCATTCTTACAAAGAGTCATTTTTCAAGAGGCAAAGTAACTGACAGTCAGCCCTGCAGCTGACTTTCTAAGAAAGTCACAGAGAAAGAAACTGAGACAATCCCACACATGAAATTACAGGTGACAATATTTCCATAAATTCTTCTGACAAAATAGAAGGTATCCTTGTTTAAAGCTTTACATCCAAAGAATTTCCTTTAGTACGGCAAATCAGGAACTAGCTCAGGGCATGTCCCATTTGCACTGTAAAAGACACTCGGGGCTTTTCTCTCCCCCCTCACACAGTTCAGTTTAAGTTAATGATTGAAAAGTAATTAAATTCAATAAACCGTGACAGATTAAATAAAAACTAATCAGTAAATAAATTACTGGTTTCACACACATGTCTATTGTTTTGGGCAACAGAACAAAAGAAACTAGATTATGGCAGTAAACAAAAGTGAATAAAGTAAGAGGAAAAAACTCTTTAGAAGTTGCGACACATTACAACTGACTAAGATTAACTTTTCTGTCTGTTCTGCTGCAAAATAGACTCTGTATCAGCTAACAAGACAATCTAATGAGACCTATCAGGGGACTGTTATAACAAGATTAGGAGAGGGACCAGTAGTGAGGCTGTTTCTGCACAATCAAGAAAAGGATTTGTATTTAATTAACAGCATTTATCTCAACTGTCCATTCCGAAGGAATAGACTGATAAAGGCAACCAGCCTCTTGAACCAATTGGTCATTTAACCTCACAGATAGTTTTAAAAGAATAAATCCGTGATAACCTTTTGTTGATTACTGTGAGGATATATTAGAACTATCATTTGGTTGGCATTAAAGTTAAAATAAATTGGATTTAGTCCCTTCCATTCTCCTCCCAAATAATCTTACCCAGGGCAAAACACATGCATACAGTTAAATTTAATGTGTGCGTGTGTATAGCTCAAGTCACAACGGACCAAAGACTTTAGGGTTTTTTCTGAATCTGAAACATAACAATCACAGCATGTTCATGGTGGAATGCAGAAAAGTAGCACCCCCGTCTGTACAATGGGTGCAAGGAGGCATGGGGATTAACCGCTAAAGCCTAAATATAGGTGCCTGACAGTTAGTAATAAAAATAATTTTGTAGTAATAAGATTAGGAGAATCCTAGGAGAAGTGAATGACACAGAAGGATTAGTTTTAGTACTGGGATTAAATGTCACAAGTTTCTGTCTCCCTGACCTGCATTTAAAATAATACTTCTAGTAATTCTTCACTATTATTTTTTCTTATTGCACCCTGAAAGACACTAGCAAGTTCTTTAAAAATTACTTCACATGTAAGTACAAAATGAGAAACGTTGAAATAGTTAGAAAGTGAGTACCTACACACTTTTGAAGAGTCCCTGAACTTGAGCAATTTAAAACAAGCACCATTCTGTATAGTTGACTGATCTAAAAGTAAGAGAGACTATTGTACTCATCTCTGGCTACAACAACAATAAAACTCCAGTGATGATAATTCTTTAATTAATATTTGTTCAGAACAATTGAACTGGTATGCTGCGATGTGAACTTCAGGCTCTTTAAGAACCAGAGTAGTCATCACCCAGGCAAAAAAAACCTTGTTCTTCTCCCACCTACCTTGGGCATGAGCAACAAACAACCTGCCAGTTACTCCAACACAAAAATGCCAAATACAAAATCCTGCTGTTGCCTATCTCTGCTGGAATTTTCAGGTGTATTGTCAGTTCCATTGTCATCTTATTTGTTAATTTACTTAAAATCATTATAATTAAGCAGCTAATTGGCATATAAAGCTTTCTGATGATACTGAAGCCTCTAAGACTGTTCACTACACAGACAATTAAAAAAACTACATAACTCTTGTTGTCTCTAACTTCCACTATTAACATTGTTCTTTCTAATTGTAGACGTTTCTAATGTGGCTGACAGGCTTGGTGCAACGCTCATGGCTATGACAGATCTTTTTCAGGCAAGAACTTCCTACAAGATCATTCCCTTAGTTTACGCCATGTCCCTTTCAAGGGTTCTGATTCACTTCATAAATTGGGGTATTTCTTTCACAATTGCCACTGCAAGCAGCTGCTCAGTAGTAGCAGCATTTTGCATAATCAGTTTTATAATCAGATTCTACTGCACTGTATGAAAACAGCAGAAAATCTCCAGCTGCATAATTCAACTGTCACACATACCTCCCTATCACACACAGTCTATCAGGCTTCAGATGGTCTTAGAATAAGCAGTCAAGAAAGTTTTTTTTCAGTAAATTATTCCTGAAAGCTTTTATAAATTAAATGTAAAACTATAAAGACCTGGTATAAGCCTTGGTTCCTTGAGCTGACAGCAATAGCTGACCACTCAAGGCAATTGCACCTTACATCTGACTGAGGCCGTAGAAACAAAACTCTCCAAGTCTCATTTAGACAAAGGCATTTTCCCACTTGGAAAAGGGCCTTACTACAAACATGAACTCAGGACTAACAGTCTACTCCTTATCACCACCGCTGTGCTATTCCCTCCATAGAGTTTAGTAGCAGTTATCAGAGGCTCAGCCCCTTGGCTGTGTGGCCATGAGATGCACCAGGCACATGAGGAAGCATGAACCAGCTCCCCAGCTGGCAGGTGCTGTTTTAACAGGCTGCACGCCATCAGCATTCGAAACAGATCCTTACCCAGTACTTTCTAACATGCTATATTGATCAGTGGATGCTTGTACTCACTGGAGACCTGATTTCGCTGCCTTTAATTAATTTAATTCTCTTAGCTCCAACTAAGTAGCTTGACACCTTTTTATTACATAAAGCCAATCTTTTGCAGGCTTAATCTTACATAGTTTTGATCATTAACAATGTGCTGTTCCAAAGAACTTTGAATTCATTTAGAGAGACTCCCCCTACCCCCCTGTCAGTGAACATCAGATATCCTGGCAGATTTTTTTTCTTGTTTTCAGACTCTCCAGAGCATAAAGAAAATAGTTAGTCTTGAATAAAATGAACATTTCATTTAACAGAATCCAGGCTTATGGATCCTGAGAGTTTATTCAGTCTATCAAAAAAACACTTTCAATGCGTATCTTCTACAAGACTTGGCACTGTATTGCAGCAAACTTGAAAACTATTATTGTAACTGAACAATCAGATGCCAGTAAAATACTGACTACTTTTCATTACAACACCTAATATTGTCACAGGCAGCCCTTCCCCTTTTTTATGACAGCACTTGATAATTCTTCTGTAATCCTCCTTTCAAAAGATAATGGACAGTGCCAATGAAAAACTATTAGAAGCTTAGCAGAAATTCAAACTGTATCAGTCACTTAAACACATCTAATAATGATTCAGTATCTGTAAAAGCTAAAATAAGCCCTGTAATAAACTTATTTTTAGATGATTCCCCCCAAAAAAGTTAAAAAAAAACAGGGAAAGGAATAAGTGTTTACAAATGTCATGGTAAATATCATGTCAGAAAAAAAATATACATGTTTTGCATATATGCAATGCTTATTTCCAGAACTGTTACATTCCATAATGCATCCAATTCACAAATGAACAGACAGTTCTTGGTTGTCCTGGAGTTTTACTGCAATCAAAGCCAATACGATGCACACGTGTAAAAAAACTAAACACAGACATTTTCATGTTCTATTATCACTGGATGCACAAATGCATTTCGAGGCTTGGCATCTGATAGTAATAAAACAAGAAAGAAAAACTCAAATAGTGCAATTCTGAGCAATTAGAACATATTGGACCTGTCATGCTCGTTAACCAGAAGAGTATAAAAACCCCATTCATGTTTCATGACTATGCCACACGACTTGGATTCTTCCAACACACTGTATTTCTTGGGTGATGACCAAACTAATCCTTCAGTTGTTGTAAATCTTACCTTTCAGAATACTCTTCTACCCTTTTTATTTATGAGAAATAGAAAGACTTTCCTATTATAATCTTGCAAGTCTTGATGAAAGCATTCCCACTTGTTTGCACATGAACAGGGTTAAGAACCTTCCTAACCTGCCGTGTCAACTGACCGGAACCAGAAGCTGGCATTTCAGATTTCCAGCTAAGTTTAGAAGAAAATCACTTGATACGATATATATCCTTTACTTTACAAGAAATGCTTGTTTCTTCAAATAGTTCAACACACTTCACCAAAGTCAGTAGTTTGACTATGTTGCAGAATTTGTGGCTTTTACTTATGTGGCAATACACATTGCGGACCTTTCTGAAGGTAAACTAATCTCCTATAACTTATCAGAAAACAACCAAAAGAAAAACAGAAGCTTACTCAAAAGGGAACACCCACCTCCTAACACAGGTTTGGTTAGCCAAGGCTTTACCTGAAACATTCCTCCCACTGTGGCAATAGAAGCAGAGAGGCGTAGACTGCTGGATCAGTAAGTGGCAACGGTAGTAATATTTCTCACTTCCCTCTGAGAAATCCAGAGAGCACCAGAAGCATCACTAGGCTTGTGACTCATACAAAGTAAGCCAAGTTTGATTTTCCAGTTTTGAAGATATCTTCTGTTTCGTGGCAGGTGATTACAGGTACTTATAGTTACGTTTTACAGACAGTGACACTAGCAGTAGAAGTGGAATTACAAAAAGAAAGCTAAGAACTGCTGCTCTTCAGAAAAAAATACAGACAGTATATTAGAAGAACAGTCTGCTGAACAAGCAGAAAGGTACACAAATAGAAGTGGTGGTTTATTCAATTATACGTTAACTATAACTTCCTTTACTAAAGCCAAACAAAAAACTAAATGTAAATATTTTTTATAAAATATTGGAGAAGAAAAAAGAAAGTATTTGTGGCATTGAAACTGTGCAGAAATGTTAATCTGAACAGGAATCTGGTTCTGTTACAAACTCCTCTGCACCTCTGTATTTAAAGTGACCACCCAGAGAGAGACAATTATATTTTTCATCACTCCTTTCCAGTACGAACTTGCAAGATATCAATTCTAATTTTAATTTCATACTATCTATCTTTACAATTTATTCTAAGAGCATTTACCTAATTTTTTGTCATGGAACTTACGTAAAGTGACCATCACAGTACTTAAAATAAAATAGGAACACAAACACAATGAAAACACAATTACGCAATGCACAAGAACACATCACCAGTGAAACAGGGAACTCACATCTCACATCACTACCTCCTTACAACGTCATCAACCATGCAGCAATTCATAGCATACAAAAAGAACATCTTTCACAAATTTCCTTTGCCCGGATTTTTTTTATGCATTTTTAAATGTTCATTCCAATTCAGAGGTCGTACAGCATCAGTAATTTTTTTTTTAAAGAAGCAAATCTATTCTCATGGATAAATACTGCACAAGCAAGAAGAGATGAGGCTTTTCACATACAAGGCCTGAATAAGTCATTGGTACATAATGTTTACAACTCTTCAATGTTTATGAAATGTAGTCACCCTTCAGGGTGGAGATGACTGAAAACCTGCATTTTGAAGCATGGTCATGTCTCTCATCGCGGCATGGATGCCTGCTGCAGCTGTCTTATTTAGTACTCTGTTGGGTAGGATATGATTTTGTAAAATGACTGGGGAAGAGAGATGAAAAGAAATTTGTGATCCAAGTCTCTCTGACCTTTCTTAGACAGCCGAGGTGCAGTTATCATCTTTTAAGCTTAATGATGAAGCAATTCAGAATTTGTATTATGAAAATTCTGAAAATATCATTTTGAATAGCTAGATTCACACCAGGAGAAAAGGAATCAATTACTCCTTTTGACTAAAGTAGATGGCAGAGGCTGTAGTAATAGCTCTTTAAATAAAGTACACCATTCCCCACACAGGATTTAATCTTTTAGACTGAAAAAAAGATTACAAGTCCTGGAATATCCCACGCATATTTATTGAACTACTGCTGCTGCAGAAGGGAGGGTTAGTATCTCATTTGATCTAGACATACTAGTCACAAAATAGTTTTAGATTTTTTCTAGACCCTGTTGACGAGGAGAATCCGAACAGCTGACAAGTAAATATGGTTCCAGTGTACAGCTGTACTTTACCAGCTCCCTCAATGGTACCTCTGATCTGTCAGTGTTTATTTCAGCCATTTCCCTTAATTACAAAATGAAGTAGAGTTCTCTCCAAATTAATATTAAAATCAATAGGAAAAAACACATGTAGATGCAACTAGCTTTCATAGTGGATACAGTTTCTTAAATAATAAAAAAAATCTTAAATAGAAATAATTTGAATTATTCTAACTATGTCCTGTTCCTTCCTTACTTTTTTTAAACCAACTATACAGTAATATTTTGACTTTCCAGTTCCAATGCATGTGACTCGTGCAAGTTTCCAACACTGGAAAACAACACAGAAATAATTTTCTTAAAACATCATTGTGATTTTTGTGTTGCTCTTGCAGTCTGCTGTTGTATTAATCAATGACTACTACAGATCCAATTCAGCAAATATGTGTGCACAAGTTTATAGCAAATGCAAATCTTAAAGAAAACAGATTTACTTACATATCTAATCTACAGGATGATACACAGCATGCAAGAAAAACATGCAAATGGAGCATTCGGAGAAGTATTTTACCACTGTGTGTGGTGATACAATCATGCATTTTATGCTTCTATGAAGTAACTTGGAAAGAGCAGTAAAACTTGTTTCTTATTTATCCAATTCACTTATTTTTCTTTGTTCCCTTCTTCTAATTCAATAATATTAGCTTTCTTAACGCTGACTGACTTTGACTTACAAAGTATCTAGTACATTTTACAATGCACTGAGACTTACAACACATTTGTTAACAGTGTAACAGTCACCATGCAGGTAGTCATCATTTGAGTTAGGCAATTGATCTGCAGTGAAAAGATTATTCAAGCAATTTCACTTCCAACAACATAAGCTGCAAGGTGCTGAGTCACAAGCCTTTATCCTCCCTTTACCACAAATCCATTAAGAATAGTTGCTATTCTAGATATCAGGTTCTCCTTGCTAATGGTAACAAGCAAGTGACACGTTAGATACAGCCAGGACCTTTGTTTTACAATGTCCAGAAAACAGCCTGGTGGAAACTCAACAAGTGTCCAGCCACATGCCTCTTTTAAGCACTGGTGTCGACAGGACCATCTGTGCAGGGTTACCTTTCTGTAGCCCATCACCAGTACAAGGGGTGAAGAGCTCAAGCTGACCGAAGGACGAAGAGGTGTATCCTCCTTCTCAACATTAGACCAGTGCAGGACACAGTTCGATGCTACAGCTAAGTGCTGTGGATGTAAGACATAAACCGTACACAAACTCTATGCCAACTAGAACATGACTAATGTTCAGTTTCATCCAACTTTACCAGCCTTCTTCTCCCTCCTGAAAAACAGCATTTACTGTCCTATATGTGCCCATGTTATACCAAACAAAACAAGCAACCAGCAATAAGCATTTACATAAAAACAGAGTTCAAAGCAGAAGGTAGTAACAGACTCTGGGAATGCAGAATTGCCTACTGTCTTAGTGTTTAAAATTTGCAACAGCAGTAAGAAACTCAGAGAGTGACTAATTAATCCTGCAAGTTGCCCTATGGTATAACCAGCCTCTAGCAGAAGGGAATCACTGAAGTGGTCTTTGCATGTGTGGGAGCACATGCTGTGCTACTGAGCCAGTGCAAACGAAGCTTTGTTAAACGACATGACTATGGGGGAAAGACATAAGGGGTTAATTATAGTCAAGTGCACATGAAATATTTTGCTCTCCAGGAATTTAACTTGAAACTAATAGTGCAAGTAAAACTGTCACCCTCCTGTTAATGGCAAGCTACAATATCATTTATATTAGTTTTCCCTTAGGTATAATAAGCTTTGTACTATATGGGGGCTGTTAACAAGGGAATTCAGTAGAACTTAGAGGCTTGTAATTCCTCTTTTATAAAGGTAATCACAGTAGAGCTACAGTCATAAAGCTTTACATTACATTCATGTGAGATCTTCCAGCAGGACTACTCCTGTGAACGGTATGAAGGAACAAAGGTTAAATATTCCTCAGATATTTCATTCTGAAAAGTGATTTGGACACATCTAAACAGTGCCAGACAGAAGAGTGCGGCCTATAACAAGCCTTAAAAGAGTAATACCACAGACCTCCAAGAATCAGAACAGTACCAACAACTCTCACTCCTTATCTGGCTGCATCCTTCAGTTGTGACACAGGCTTTTCACCAATGCAAATTCAAGGAAGATGTCAAATATTCCACACAAAGACTGCAAAATGGGAAAGACGCCAGGATTTTGTTTCCCATTTTAAAAAATCCCTACACCCATATAATTTTGGAGAAAAGACAAACTCTTCTTTGAATACCACTTACCTTCAACAAGAACATGTGAAGTCTGAACATAGCACAAATGTTCCCAGTATGGAGGAAACACTGTATGCAAAATGATGCCTTTGTCTCACACATACTCACAGCACCACCAAACATAAAAGTATTGTTTCAGCAGTCTTATATAAGCAACATGAAGTCTAGCAGTAGGTAGCAAATTACTAATGAATCTCATCATTAAATCCATATTGCATCTCCCAGTAATACCCTAGATAAGATAAAAACCTCACTTCCTAGAATAAGAAAATCTATATCAAGTCAATCAGCAAAAAAACCACATTATTTCAACATCAGTTTTAAGTGTTAGGTTACACATGGCTTTGAGGATCAGGTTAAATGTTCATTAGGACTTCTGTAGACTTTATTGGTATGCCTCAAGATAAAAGTTAATGTCAGCTGCACAACATATATCAGTGAACTAGCCAGACTACAAAGACTAAGTTTTCCTGCAACATTAAGTATAATAAGGTGTTAAAATTACAACTTTCTATCGTATTTTAAAATTTGGTTAAAAGCCAGCACATCTTGAGTTTCATCTGTTCTGTCACTGAGACTCAGCCTCCAAGTGACAAAGTATCAAGGTTTCACGCACCACACTGAAGCATAACCTAAATAGACATATTATTTCTGCTTTTTTTCTGCCATGAAGCAATACTGCTTTCTTACAGCAATACACCTGCAAGCTGTTCTTCCAGTAGGTCATATATTGTTGCTGCCCAGTAAGACCACCTTATGCCAAGTAGCTTTTTCTCCACTAATCACGGCTACAACAGAATTACAGGCTGGGAACAGCTAGGATTAAACGACATCCTACAGACATTATGTGCGGTTGGAGGAAAAACTAGGTCTCTTCCATATTAGCATACTACAACGTATCTGCTTTCCTAATAGTTTCACAGAATAACACATAGAACAAGACAAGGCCACCACACAATTATATCTCCACGGCAGAAGAGGATTTTCACCCTCTTTCTCCTTTTTAATGCTGACCTACAGCAGTAAAACATAGTGACACAGACACAAACTGAGAACCACAAATCTGCACGTTGAAAACCGTCCTCTAAAACATCCTTGTGGTTGGATAACACATCCAAGACTGGGTTCACCTCTCCAGTTTCCAAATATCTATCAGTATTTAAAGAAATTGCAATAAGATAATAAGTACCTCATAAAATAAGATGGTAAATATTAACACCATATAATACCCATGCCTTATGGCCGAAAATGTTTAAGTGTTTACCATAAGGCTGAAGAAACGTAATTACTTAGAATTTTAATATCCTGCCTACTCTGAGCAACAGATATACGATGTTGTTTTGGTTTGGGGGTTTTCATTTTGGGTTTTTTTGTGTTTTTTTGTTTTGTGGGGGTTTTTTTGTTTTTTTTTGGTTGTTTGGTGGGTTTGGTTTTTGTGGTTTTTTGGTTTTTTTTTTGTTTGTTTTTTTTACAAATAATTAGGACTGCAACTTTACTAAAAGAACCTTGTATAAGAACAGAGAAAAGCTCAAGGATTAATCACTAACTACATTTTAATATCTGTTTTATATTACTGAAGCCAAGAGTTAACTGATAATTTAAAAGGCTCTGAGTGATATATATTCAACTTTGGTCATATTCACATATTCAATTTTATAAAAAACTACTATATTATCTAATGTATGCATAATTTTGTTCCATTAAACAATTTGTGCTGAAAGTAATTCTGGGATTATAAATCTAATGAGAACAAAACAGGTCTTATCCTATCTGAGCTAAAAGGTGCAGTAGAATGGCTCTGAATCTTACACGTAGAAACAATCTGCCATTAAGACACCACAATATCTCTTCCTTGTAAGTGATGGAAAATTGAGGCCCGAGTTTTTCTTTTTGGTTTATTTAACTTCACATAAGTATTAGGCAATGTGAATACATGTATTGACCAGATAGCTTTATATCTCCTTCACCAAATAAATGTTTTCAACTGTGATTTTTTAAATCATAAAGACTGACTATTCAGAAATAAGATCAGTTTTGAGTCAGCTTCACATCCACACAGACAGATAGGGTGTAGTCCCAATGACAATCATTCACTCCTAATTGGCTTATGAAATCCAGCTGCAAGAGTGGACAAACCCTGCATTTCTTACATGTATAAATTGATATTAAAACAATGACTACACCACTCTT
>VYXH01010797.1:856436-884720 GCA_013397275.1 Burhinus bistriatus
GGAGCTGTCGCAGGGCGGTGAGAAAACAAAACAACCTCAAAGTGAGAAAAAACACCACCAAAATTATTATAATAATAAAACCAAAATGTTTGGTTTTACACAGTTCTTTTGTATATTGGGCTGAAATTTCATCAATCTACCTTTAAATAAAGTCTAGGAAGGGCAAGTCACGCGTAAATGAAGGTCACAACCTACGTCTCACAATATACAGTGAGCTCTGTTGCTCACAGAAGAAATCCATTTGAAGAGAATGAAAATTTTTATCCAATTTATAAGAATATAGCACTACCTGCCTTATTTCATGACAAGGAAAAGTAGGTATTAACAGTGCTTTGCATTAGAACAAAAGATGCATTCTTTTTTAGTATAACTAGAAGAAATGCAACATGAAGAGATAACTAGTCTTATATTTATTTTTATCCCTATACAGACAGCAGAAAACAAGTTCAGCATCCTTCAAATTAAATACAGAAACATTACAAATACTACTGTGCTGCTGCTGAGGGCAATCAATTTTCTAATGATGACCACAGTTGATAATTTTCTAGCTACTTATATAGAAGGCTTCACATTTACTTCAGCTATCAGTAGTATCAGTATTCCAAAACACAATGAATAAGCCCATTGCCTTTATGAGGTAACATATCACACTCTCACAGACAGCTGGTATCCTTTAATTCTTCCTGTATAGGGAGAACATATTCTGAAGGAATATAAGAGCAGTTGATTTTATTAACACACTCCACATCCCCTTCCCTCCTCCACTTCTACTCTGAACCCTCTAAAGATCTCAGTCAATACATTAAAAAAATTGGCAGTTTTCCACTTCTCAGCAGGTTGCCTCTGAAAAGATCAGTCAATACACAAAATCTGCAGAGAACAAACCACCACAGAAAACCAGCAATAATTTCTAAAGGCAATCAGCAAATGCCATTAAAAACAGACTGTTGTAATTCTGGAGTTCCTATTCCCTTTGGATTTCTCCAAGTTTCATTTATTTAGTCTCCTTAATAACAGCTGGAAAATTCTTCAACCATATGGATTTTAAGTGGTATAAAAATCTGAATTAGAAATCACTGGGTTACAAGCTTTGGAGCGCTTTACTACGGCTGGAAGCCTACAATTCGCTCAATGTCCAACCAACCTGCTCCCTAATTAGAAAGTGACCTGAATGACACAGTGTTTCCTTCTTATCTGCAGTAGTCTCAGATTAAATGGTAACTTCTTTCTTTATTTAAACCAATGAACCTGACCGTTTTAAACCTATATTTATAACTCAGTTCCAGTATTACTGTACAAATTACAAGATGACCACATCAACCAGTTCTGGTCTATCCCTTCCAAATTATTTAAAAAACAAAAAACTAAAGAAAAACAAAAAAACACCCCAGCAAACAAACAAAAACCCATAAGCAACACAAACCATCAAACTTTACAATGCATTTTCAATATATTTCTGGTGATGTGGAAGTTAGAATTAAAACTAGTACAAGCACTTTAACACTGCAAAAATTAAGTAAAATTGCTTTTCTCAAGAAACAAGCTATGACTGTTGTGTTCTTGACAAATTAATGCTACTGTATCAGAGAAAAACAGAACTAGAATTAAGAAAACAATCAGTAATTAATACATGTCTGTTTAAAACACATCAATGTATCAACAATGGAGTGTTTGATGAAGAGCCAACAGTCATGGAAATGCTTGTTCATAGAGCAGAGTGAGAGTTTCATAGTGTGTGGAAGTAAAAGAGCCTAAACTGTATTTTATCCAAAGTTCAACTACAATACAAAATCAAAAAAAGTATTTGGAAAATACAGTAGATAAGTAAGGAGTCACAGGCAAGTCCTTCTCTTCTGCTGAGATGCTGTGATATCCTCTTCAAGCCACTCACACCATTTGTATTGGAGATATCAGTGATTGCACAAGTAAGTCTGCTGTACTCATTTTAACAGCACTCAAAAGAAATTTGGAGAACAAAGATACCAGAAATAACCATTCAGAAATGGATAGAAGAATGAAATACTCTGAAATAAGAGAAAAAGGACTGCTCTTCAGCAATAACTTTAAAAATATGGCTTAACTTTTAATATGGCTAATTCCTGTACAGAGACATCTCTTGGTAATAACTGGTAATAGATAAAATTTGAGAAAATACTGACATTTTCCAACCAAAGCTGCATATAAACAATAATTATGGGTAATTCATCTGGTGTACCTCTTTGAGTTGGGTCAACAGCAATGATCCTGCAGTACAGTTATTGACTATTAAAACATGGCAAATTTCTAGTTCTTAAAACATAAAATAAAGAAGTTTCAATTCTCTACCAAAACACTTGTCCTTGCGCAGAGTGATGTGTAATGGGAGCGCCGTTAGGATTCACAGGAAGACAAACTTGTTGAAAGAGCAAAGGAAGAGATTCTTACCACTTGTCCTGCTGCAATTCCTGTTTTATGTTCATCGGGGCATTGGCCAATACCGCATTGCTTTTCTGTCCTCATTTTGTTTGCAAAGTTTGCAACAAAGGCTACTGGATGAAAAAATACTTGAATGGAGGAAAATCCCCTAACACTACCTGCACATTATCTGTGTGCAGTCCTGGAAGCTGCACACTAGCCTGACAAGGAGGAGAGTGCTGTTCTTCCCAGTCATAATTGTGGGTCCTGTTAATAGGTGTTATTTCAGTCATGACAGGTAAAAAGACCCAAGGAAACTAACATCACTCAAACAGTTACAGAATGACCAAAGGCAGCCTCCTATCAATATATGCAGTCAGCTCCTAGCAGCACTGAAATAAAGGAGTGTTTTAGTTCCCCTTGGCCCTCCCACTGCAATTAATCTGGACTACCAGAGCTACAGTGAAACTAATTAATAGTTATTAAGGAACATGGTTAATAACACTGTGGGCATGCATCAACACAGGCACCCCATTTGTAGCTTTGCCAGAAATAATGCGTTTTTACTACAGATAATTTGCAGACTTGATTTCTCACAACGTATTCCCTCCCTGAAGGGAATATTAAAATGCCAAGTTGTCTGCATGTACAGAAAGATGCTAAAATATTTCCTTTACCCATGATTATTTACCAGTTACAGCTTTTAGAATTACAGCTGGAGCTAGGTTTAATGCACACACACACACACACAAAAAAAAATCAGCTACAGGACGAAAACACTGGGAAAAAACCAAATGATTCTTTGAAGCAGATTTTTTTTCTTAAAAGACCTTATGTTTAATGAAAGGCATATTTGGCATTTTTATCCTTTCAACAATATTTCCTTTTAATTTAGGGGATTTTTACAGCCAAAAATTGGGATAGATTGGTTGGTAATATCCGGAGATATAAGAAAGTTGCCAAAAGGTATAGAAACTTCCCAAGGCCAGCTTTACATAAGCAGCTATTAGGGTTCATCCCTGACCTACATCATTTCCAAAACCAAAAAGTCAAAATATTTTATGTGAAGACACTGCAGGAAATGTTGCAATACCTTTTCAATTCAATTTCTTTCTGTTCAAAATTTCTTGCATTTCACCCTAAATTTGGTTATTTTCTCCTTCCCCCAAAAAAATCCAGTTTTGGCAAGTACAAAATCTACCAGGATCTAATTAGAAGATCACATGAATAGCACAAGCTGATTTTTGATAGCCATGTACTCTCACATCACACGGAATTTTTATGCATTTCCCTATTCCTAATTATAACAATGCAAGAAAATTAAATCGAAGAGGCAAGTTTAGCACTTCGGATCTTCTGTACACCCTACAAAAAACTCAGTGAATACAGAATCATTTAACGCCCATATTTCAAAAAGCCACAATGTCAGAAGCTGTCACTATTTTGTCCCAGAGTCCCAAACTTTGAACCTCTGATGGAAACCCAAAGGAGGTACCCCATAGAATGGCATGGGATGGTTAAAGGAGATGCTTATTTGATTATCCTTCTTACTACTAGTGCCACGAAGATTTTTTTAATATTATTTCAGAAATCTTAAATTTCAGTTAAACTGTAAAAAAGAACAGGATAAAGAGCACTGCCTGTTAAAAGTATTTGGAAACAAACTTTCATTAGGTCCATCCTATCTCTGCCTTCATCAAAAAGCATAAGAATAAATTCTTTTGCTAGAAATATAGACTAGAAACAGAAGACACTAAAAATTTAAAAAACAAAAACAAACAAGGAAGACACACAAAAAAAGCATGCTCAGGGAGAATATGATATAGATCATAATCCTCCTAGTACTTACTGCGTCACACCAAACTTGCATAGTTTAATAGCAGGAATTATTTTACAGTAATGGCAATGTGGGGGACATTTTTCCTTCTCAGACAGAAAACTAGAGAGAATCAAACCAGAGGAAGGAGGGACAAAGTCTCTTTCAATTACTCTAATTTCCCACAGATCTTTTATAACTACTGGATACTATAAGCTGTTCCCTGCAGAAACAACACAAGTCTCCAGAAAATTGGAAACCACAGTATAAATTTCACATATGATAATGTAGCTAAATGACAATGACTGCATGGCTCTGAACTTATTATCCAGACCTTGCAAACAACCCTCATTTAATGGCAACAAACATTGACTCCAGAGCTTCACCCAAACTGAGAACATTAGTCTGCAGATGCACGATTCCTTTAAATGTGCATTTTGACTAACAAAGACTCCAAATCATCTGTCTTGGAGCCATTGGAATACATAAAGCTGGAAACTTGTCTCACACATACAGAGAACCGAAGCCTTTGGGTTAGGTAAGTTGAACCGCAGCCTACTGTGAACATCCAAATTTCATCGTTAATTCATCAACGAGCAACTACAACTACACAGTTAAGAAGAGAGCATGTGTGCCTACTTTGGTCTCTCATCTAAGGAAACTCATCCTGCTTAACAAGATGTGCACAAACAAATGGAGGGAACAAAAAGTGAAATCAAAGCCTTCCTCCTTTCCCTACCAACATACACAGAAGTTTCCTTTCACTTACTGATCATTGTGCGCAAAATGCACTTTCTACAACGTGTGCAATCCCCACACTTGCTAAAAGAGGGGAACCCATCTCAGGAAGATCGAAATCCCATATCTCCCTAGCCTGCTCGAGAGCAGTGTTTCACGAGCAAACTGGAGACTGACAGATTTTGAACCTACAGCACAGTGCTGGTTTGATATTCACCACTGTACACCCTAGATAAAAACAAACACTCGTTGTTCTTTCTCATTCAACACACTAGATTCAAACCACCTCGATCCAGAAGAGTAACTGAGCATTTCATGTTTACTTAGAAAATCCACAAAGCCAGGTTAACATGAAGTACTTGCCTTGCTCTTTTGGAAAATGGGGCACTGCCCTACCTTACTTCTCCAAAATAAAGTTCATTTGAAATGCCACTATTTTCCTACAGAAGGATAGATTCCAGAGCACCCACCACCTCATGCTGAATAGCATGCAGAATGGATTATTATTACATACATTTCTGAAGAGCTTGTCTCTCCATTGTGTCTGCAGATAACATATGCTGTTTAAAGATGAATAGTAGAAATGAAAGGGGAATCCATGGTGCTGGTGGGAGGCGAGAGCCAAGCTAGAGACTATAATGGAAGTCTTTTTGTAACTGTAGTTTTTGTTGCTGCAAACAATCTAAGAATTCAGCACTCATTTGAAGTGTACCCTTTAGAGTTCCAGCTGTGCCGATGCACAGAGGGGAAAAAAAAAAAATCTTAAAGGATGAGATGTATCAGTTCTTCCATTGTAAATAGGAAATACAGCCTAGATAGAGAGGGAGAAAATATGCATTACAGGGTATATAAAATCCGAAAGCGTGACTCCTGTAGGGAAGATGTACATGTGATGCTTTTGAGACCTGGACAGTCCGAGTCAGTTTAAATGGCTCCTACTTTGACTTGCCACATAACCACATTTACGTACATCAAGTCTGAGAAGAATGTGAGCAAATAGAAAGGTGTGGAGAATATGCTTCCACTCTGGTGAAGTCCTCAGATTTCTCCCGAGTGAGGAACGCAAGGATTTTCTTCTCGCACAAGGACCCCTTGCACTTTGGCCTCCCTCACCTCTAAGCAATATGCTGTTTTTCTTCCTTTTTTCTTTTTCATATAAAAGCTTGTCACATAAGCTTTCTGAAAGTACTAAGGCAACGGACTTCCTACATCACAAACATTTGTAACTGTGGCTGCACTCATACAAGAAATAGAAGAGAAGGGCGGTCCAAAAGTAAAGGCAGATAAGGAAAAGGAAAGGCACAGATAAGAAAAAAAAATTAGTAAAGTCTGGAGTGGTAGGGCAGGAAATAGATGAGCCTGAAGAAAGCACTTCATGATACAGGTATGGGTGATGACAAGATTAAAAGGGGCCAAAGAGACATCAATACATCCAAAAAAGGGGAACTTGTTTGTGGTGCAGTGATTTACAGAATACAAAGCAAGTGTTCTGGAAAACTGTTGTTATCCACACATTCAGAAAAGGAAGAACATAGAAGAGACGGTGTTTATAAAGGAAAAAACAATAACATGATGAAGAAATATATATATTTGCTTCCTAGGGCAGTAAAGCTGCAGAACATAATGAGATCTGAAGGGAGAAAAACTCAACCTTTGAGGAAGCTAGAAATGCATTCTGGCAGCTATCAAAGATATGTAGCAAATGAAGAGCAGTCTAAAAAGTAAACAGAAATGGTGCAGTCTTAATTTATTTTCCTTTACAAAATTATAGGCAGATATCAAGGGCCAAACCATGCCTTGACATAGCTCTCTGAGGACAAGCATGTAAAACAAAGGGACAACAGGAAGGACTGGGAAAAGTGATAGAAAAGAATTTAAAGGCTTGATGGACTTGGCCAGGGAGTTTTCATCAAATGACTGGATACCGCCACTCTCAAGATTTACAAAATAACACACTTTTATCAATATCATATAAATTCCTTCCGTGCAAGAGCTTGCCTCCTCTGGCACTCAGTAAGTTTTCCAACAAAAAAAAAAAAAAGACCTTCTAAACGTTGCAGCTGATCACAGGGAACTGAAGATAAGCTAGGAAAAAAATGGTAAGACCAAGGATAATTAATAGGAAAGCTGACAGTTATTAAGTAAAAGTGATCAGCATATACTGAAGTCCTGTTATTTTTTGTGATTAATCAACTAATTAAGTATTACTGATAGCTCTGCAAAAAAAACTCAGAATGAGTTGAAAACAGTCTCCAAATAGGTACCACTATGCAGCCAAGTGGTCGCAGCTTCGACAGCACCTTGCCAGTTGTCTATTAAATTTGGTCACTCAGAAGAAGTGCTATCAACCTGTGTTTCAGATTCAGAATCTGACACCAGTAGGAAAGGGGCAGCTATGCTCAGAAAACTTTTGTTGCAAACCCATCGCAAGGCAATGAAAACAGCAATTTCAGAGACTCTGTCACTAAGGGGTGCAGCCAGGCACCCCACCCCCACCATCTGAAAACATATCACTCAGGTCAAATGCTGCAACGCTCTTTCCTGACCTTCTATTCTAATGCAAATGGTGAAAAGAAAAGCACTTCAAGTTCTTGTAGTGAAGGCAAGATATCTGTGAATAAAATACTTAAGAGCGTGCTGAATATTCTTATCAGGACTTGTTAATTAATTCTCACAATGCTCCTCACAAGTAGGTAGAGCAGAGATTATATTATTACAGAGCAACCATATCAGTATCTGTACAGTGATAGACAGTAAAATGGTCTAGAATAGCTAAAATATTTCTGTTTAAGAAAATACAGATTTACTGGAAAGTGACTGCCCTTTTTTCCTACTTGGCATAAAGACAGAGATTTTTAAACTCTACTTGACAAGCCTGAAACTTACGACCATCCTGAATAATCAATGCATTTACATGTACCTATCTGCCTCTTTGAAACATCCAGGCTATAAGAAACTTTGACATTGCTAAAATGACAAAGACTACACGTGAAACAGGTCAGTAGTAGTATCACTTTGCCTTTCAGTATTCATCTAAATCCCTCCTGATAAAAGCCCTTTTAGAGTCCTTCACAGTGACACAGCTGTTATACAGAACACAAAGAAGGTTTATATCAAGCTAAAAACTTTATCTAACCCAAGTCCTCTTCCTTTGCTGTGTAACAGGCTATAGTTCGGGGGTTCTTACCAATTTCACTCATTAGCAGGTATATGAAGACAAAAAAAAAAATCCTCTGTTCCGCAATGCTTTTCTTTTTTATGAGATCCTATGGCCTTGTGCAAGCAGATATCTCCTGTTCTTTTCAAGTATCTTTATGGAGACTCCTGGGAAGGTTTTCCCTGGATAAGAAGGCTTTGAGGGGCTGTAACTAAAGCACACACTCCTGAGCCCTTCCTGTCACCAGGGATCTGGGTGAAGCAGCATTACCTCTTCTGAAGACTCTTTCGAAAGGGAAATCCACAGTGCCACTCTAGAGCAGCTAACAGCTCCATCTCTGAGGCATCCTATTAGAGGCAAGAATGACAGCTTTCGTTTCCTGTGCTTTAAAAAGTGTTCCCTAATCAAACACAGTGCAGGTACACAGCAACCTCCCTAGATATTCTTACCGTATTTGACACCTTCTTATTTTATCCTGAGCCTCTAGCTAATTAGTCATGTCTGAACAGGAAGTGTTCAGTATCAAAAAACTAAGGCTTTCAAAGGTAAACCCAAGCACCATAGCTATTTCTGAAGCATTTGGCTGAACAAATGGCAAGAGGAAAAGTATTTTCAATGGAAATATGCCTTCCTTCTGTTGCACCAAATCAACAGGAACTGCCTTTATAGCAAGTTACAAGACATACATTGTTAGGCATCACGGCAATCCTTAATGGGATTCAAGTAGCGTTAAAGCTTGTGTGGAGTCCTTCCTCATGAAAGGAGATATTAAATGGAGGGTTCAATATTCTGTGAGAAATAAAGACACTGTGCTGGTAATTTAAGTACCTGATGGAAGAGTTCCAGTGCAAACGCAAACACAAGGTTATAAGTCAGCAAGTGCTGCAGGGACCTTGTGCCTCAGGAGCTGATGGCTGGGTCATCTGGAGCACAAAACCAGTCTGGCAGAGGCTGGGCCTGCTGGGGAGAGCAGTCAAGAAACTACTGTTTCTTGCAGCCCCCTGCAAGGGGCTGCAATCGGCCTGTCCTAACTGCAAGGATTTAATGAAGAAATTCCTATGAAGGACAGGTTTCACATAAAACAAGCCATATCTTTTAGGAAACGCTTACTGAAAATCAGAAAATTGCATGAAAACAACACACTTAAATCTTGTAAGTGACAGTAGAAAATAAAGACTAGTACTAAGAACAAAGATTTTATCATAACAAAGTAAGAACTTTCTCCGTGTATTGCTTATCACAGCTGGGAATGACAGAAAAAGAGTCCTGGAAAGAAAAGGAAGTGTCTCTGAATATGTACATAATCTGCCTAATGGTGAGCAGCTATTTTTTTATATATATATATATACACACACACACACAAAAGAATTTCACAGAAGTGGGAGAAATATAGGTCAATTGATGGTTCAAGTTTCAGCTTTTGGGACTTCCCGTGCCCCAGTTGGTACCTTCCTTACTGAAATTAAAAGGAAATTTTGCCCACATACACAGAATTCAGTAATAATTCTTGAGAAAGAGACCAGATGATCAGTTGTGAACAATCCAAAATATCCTGCTCCCTCATTAGACGAAAAAGTCCCAAGGACAGTTTGTTAGGTACCTTTTTGTTACTGGCCCAGAGAGTCGGACCAGAGACCTCTAACGACTGCCTGTCTACAAGCCTCAGCAGCCCCCAGCCCAGGCAGCAGAGCCAGCCACACCACTCTTCTCCTGGGTCCTTCCCACGAGGAGTGCCTGCACAGAAGCAGGGACACCAGCCAGGTGTAAGGCAGTTCTGCAGCGGTGGGACAGCACTGGGTGTGCCTCACCAAGCCCTGGACCCAGCAACCATTGCTGATAGGGAAGGCAAAGCCCACTAAAGCTTTTAGACAGAAGTCACATATTTTCCATTTGTTTTTAGGTCTTCTAAAACACAATGAGCCTTTGTTGTCAGATATCCAGTTACACTAAAAGAATAAACAGTTACCTGGAGATTATTTTAGTTAAGGGTTTCTCCCAAATATTTTCAAGATATGAAACAAAGGGAACTATGGAGCATAAAAAAAAAGCAGCAGCTCTCTCTATGGACTGCCACTGCCCAAGCCTTATTAGCTAACCTTAGTTTTCAGACCAAAAATATTCTCTTACCATAAGTAGAATCTGCACTGACAGCAAGAGTTTTCTTGGATTTTATTTGGGAGAGTGGGTAGAGGTAATAGAAAACATCACTGTCACCAAAAATTACACGTTCTGAGGCAGGAATATTTTCTGTTGATAAAAAGCTGGTAACAGAAAAACTGCATTCTATTCAGCTTTCAAAAAAAAAAAAAAAAATTCTGAGATGAAATAAAGGATTTTTCCAACTGCTGCTTCAAACCTTATAGAATGAATTGTTAAAAAACAGTTAGGAATTTAATTTTGTTTGCATTTTCTGTTTTACATTTTCTCAGAAGGATAATAAAGGAGCAAAGATGCCTACATGCTTTTTCAAAGCACTGTTCTCATATTTTCCTGCTGAAAGTGCTTAAAAACTAATGATAGATCTCTAATCCACTGTGGAACACAGTCTGTGCTATATGTAGCCATTTTTGCATATTAAAAAATTATAGGCTCAGAACTCTTATCTTCTGTATGTTTTGTACTGTCCAGTAACAGCTACAGCTCTGCCATATCTGTTTCTAGATTCACTTTCTGAAGCCACAGTAAATTAGTAAATGCAGCGTGGCTTTTGAAGTAGACCCTTTCTCTTGTTACCGTTTAAGGATACTTCTAAGAAGGGATACCAAGCTCTATTTGCATGGCTGGCACTAAGGTCTGAAAGACTCTTGTAGGGAATTGTCTGTTTTCCGTTTTCCCATCATTTATACTTGGTTAGCTCTTGCTCACTTCTCTGTAATAGTCAGATAAGAGCTTAGAAAAACATCTGATACTGATCGTAAATCTGCAACCAGACTCTCCTTGAATGAGCTAGAAACTCTCAAACCCAAACCAAGGCTTTAAGAACTGTCGACTCCACAGATCAGACCCTTTAAAGCCTCTTTTTAGGAATTATTTGCCAATCACTAGTAAAACAGGCAATGAATTTTTAAAGCTATATTTTCTATAACTTTTACAGTCAGACTTAATACCTACTTCAGTTACCATAACAAGTGTTGCAACAGATGCTTTTGGTTTAATGAAGACAGTCAAGCAGATTTATTGCCTACTTTTAGAGGCGACCAAATAATTTTCAACAAATAACTTCCACCAGTATAGTCTTTATTTTTGTGCCTATATTGAACAGCATATAACAGACTGCAGTTCTTTCTCTTAGAAATGAATCACTTGAAGTCTTCACAGATCAGTCAAGTCAGCTGCAACTCACAACTTATCTGGAAGCAGTCACTCCAGTGACACAGTCCTGTTTGTCTTTCCCTAGCCAGCTCAGCATGCCATCACCTGTGAGAAGATCACCTGTGTATGTGCTAACGGGGTATAACTTCGAGAACACTCCGTATTCCTTCAATTCTGTTCATGGTGCAGCTCCACCTTTGCACTTATTTTCCCACTGGCTGTACCTTGCAAAAATAGGGACTTGGTTCCCACAGACGCAAAGCAGACAATGTTATCATATGGACTGTTAAGCAGAGACAGCTCACATGACCTCAGCAGTTTAGGCAGAATTGAATTTTGACGTTAGAAGGATAAGAGCTTCTTTCTGGCCAAGTCCAGGCTGTTTCTGCCATAGGAAAGAAGTAAGAAAACCACAGGTGAAGTCCCAGTGATGCACTCAGGTGAGCAGAACCTATTATTCCTGATGTCAGGTGAGAGAGAATGGAAGATATGAGAAGGGGTGCTCCTTCTCTGCCCTCCGCAACAGCTGCCTTTCCCACATCCAAGCCTTTCTCATGGGGCAGCAGCAAGAGTTGGCAAGCCTCACAGAGCAGCCAAATTAATCACTAAAGCTGATGCTATATTTGCAGGCACTTGTCCCAGAGCTGCCTCCTTTGCACGCGCCTTCAGCCATCCTGCCTTTAAGCCCATGCATGTGAGAAGTCCCTCCCATGCACATGACCTGCCCGTGGAAGGATCAAGTACCATATTTCAGAAATACCTGCAAAAGAGTTCAAGTGACTGCAATAAACATAAGCAATATACCAATTTAATTGCTTTGTTGTATAAGACGCCCACTCATTGAGGCTGAAGAGCCAAGCTAACTTGGCAGGAAAGAAGAAAAGAAATGCATCCCAAATCAGATTCTCACATGTATGCCAACTTCTGCTATGCATGGCAGGGCAGAGGAGATAAAGCTTGCATCCTGTACCTATAGGTAAACCCTAGGACTGGATCTGGTTCATTTTCACAGTACTTCCACTGTATCGGTCACAGGTCAGGTCTAAATGCATGTAAGCCTGGAAAGATTTTCTATGTGCAAATTCTCAGCCAGCTTGTAAAAAAGAACTGTCATTTGCACTACTTAAAATCAGAGTTGCCATGGGGTTATGTGTGGTCTAGAACCTCAGCTATAATGCGTCTGAGGATCAAGCCAGGCAAAACTTCACATGGTTATTGATGGTGATAAGGTTATGCTTTCAGAGCTCCCTGAACAAAAAGAAAGCAGGTTGTGGTCCTCACACTAGGCTTCTATGAATTGAACAATGCTATAGAAGCATTTAATAAATTTAATAAATTAGAGCAGAAAATCATTTCTGCATACAGTGATTTCTTGGAGAGATTTATTCATATTTCTGCAAAAAGGTTAAGTTCCTCAAAACCCTCACATAAATAATCCTTTCTATTTTTTGAGTAAATGGCCTGAGTTTTTACAAAATCATCAAATAGCTACTGTGTGCTATAAATGGCTACAAACATACTCAACTTCAAAAGTTCACATGCAATATACAGAAGGAAGACCTTCCAAGGAATTTGCTGCAATCAGTTCAAATGAGGCAGATGGGTAGGAATACGCAAGTCCTATGATTCAGAGAGTTAGTGCCAGTATAGACTACGATATTAGATGTACTCAGCGACATTGTTGTACAAGAGAGGTCCCATTGTAGCGTGCTGCATTAACAGCAGCAAAACTCTTGAGAATTTTCCAGGCCTTGTCAGCCCCAACTGCTTTGATGAATGGTATAAACAGAAGATGAAATAATCACTCACTAGTTTACAAGCACTGAAGTACAGCTATTAAAGATTTCTAGTCTGCATTATGACAGTGGCACAGTCACGCTTGGCAAACAGGCAGATATCTGAGCTTATGGTTGTCAGACATCCCAAATTCCCATGTCCATTTTATATCTCTGAGGCTTATACCTCCAAAGACCTACAGTGCTCCTCCTTCACATTGTATTTCCCTACAGAAAACAACTAGCAAATGGGACTAGCGAATTCAAGGGGGTTGTTCATCTGCTTGTCAGCATTTAGATAATGGCTTGTCATTCAAGAACGTCAGTCAATTTTTCTAGTCTTTGTAGTTGGTTAATGATAAGACAAACCCTCAGTACTTAATGAAGATTTAACAGACCATTTTAAGGAAATTAGTCAGCACAAAGTTAATGACTGAGCATACTTATGCCCTGCATCTGGGGGACAAAGGTGGAAGGAATATCTGGGTCACTGACTCCAATTCTCTGCAATCACAGGAAAATAGAATCAAGGGGTCAAGAACACATAATTCCTGTGAACACCAAGGATTATTTCCTAAATCTTATACCACTGTTTTGAACTTGTGCTTCACAGACCAACATACGCAATTTCAAACAAACAAACAAACAAAAAAAAACAACAAAAAAACCACCACAAAAAACAACACCAACCACACAAAACCAAACAAAAACCAGACAACTAAAAGTCTGTTGTCAGTAGATTTAAATTATCACACCTCTCAGGAACTTTTCCAGAAGTACAGAAAAAGGAAAAAAAAAAAAAAAAATTTTGAAAACAACTACCCTACAGCCATCCCAAAGTCTACAGCAAGAAGCCAAAGGCCAGAACTACAATGCAACTCAAGAGGAGAGCAGATGAAATTCAAGCCGTCATGCTGGCCCAAACAATATTAAGAAATGTGTTATGTCAAATAGTTCAGACAATCCTAAGAAACGGATCACAACCCACACAACACAGAAAGTAAAAATGAATTAAGTAGCAGGTCCCCACTTATCTCACCTGGGAGAAAAATTCCTCCACAAGTCTAGTTTAACCCATTTCTGGTTTAACTAAATGCAGTTTAGCAATAACAGAACTAATCAATAGGTGTAGCAGCCCTAATATACCAAACCTCCAATCACTTCCTTTGGCCAGTCTGGTATTTCAGGTGATTAAAGGATAAGTGAAGAAAAAGGAGGGAAGGAAATAAGGGATGAAGAAAAAGACTAGCATACACCTTAAACTATGTTTCAAGAGATCTAGATCCCTTCTTGGGCCCTACAGACAGGTCAGAAGGAGCCATGAAGTATGATAACACTACCTGAGCACTGGAAAGAACTCCAATCGCAAGGACACCTACAGAGATCACAAACAAATTTTGTCCTCTTTGTTCTGCTATACAGAGCAGAGCTTGGCAAGCACATGAGAAACTGCATTGGGAGCCCCATTTCTCTTCAGCTAGCAATTCTCATTCACCAGCAACCACAGTTAGAGTCAAACTTCCACAATTTAAATCTTAATCCAGGACCAGCATCCACAAAATCAATTGACCTTTCTCTGTATCAAGATAACTAATACTCTCAACAAGTTTACTTCCTATATTAATATTTTTCTATAGAAAAAGATATAAAATAAGTTCCTTGTAAAATCTCATCAAAGAGATGATATAATTATGGGGAGAATGGAATAATTCTTTTTTGAGCCAATATACCCATCTTGAGACAACCTTCAATATACTTTAGAACATTTCAAGCAATTTTATCAGCATTTAGGAAGGAAAAAGAACGCCTTGAGGCCAGCCCTGTCAGCAAATATTTCCCCATCTTCATCTTAAATCTCAATATTATTCCAGATGAATGCATTGCAGGCACACTTTTTTAAAGCACTGTGAACACTCTATTACGTTGATGGCCACACTTTTCCCATGCGAGCCATTATTTGCAAATATGGATACCCTGGAAAAAAAGGTAACTGTTAATCATTTGGAAAGAACACAGACACACTTCATACTAACAACCTCTCATTAAGAAGCTCAAAGGACATTTTTTAAAGTTTAGATTTATGAGACCAAGACCAAAGTACATCTACATTTTTCTCTCTCTATGGTTTCATGAAGATAATGACTTGTCATATCTGTTAGAAAACTTCTGGCCAAAAGCTAAAATAATTTGAAGTATTTTCTGTTTGTTTTGGGGGTTTTTTGTTTGGTTGGTTTTTTTGTTTTGTTTTTTTCTTAAACATCCATATAGCACCACCAGAAATACTAAAAAAATAAGAGAGTTGCAAAGTTCACATATAAATAGACCTTTCTTCAGAAGGGATTTCATTTTCCCTCATGCATGCTTATTTGAGCTTTAGACCAGCTTCCTCAGCTGGTTTGCATTTTATCAACTGTTTCATAAATTCTTCTATCAATTCTCAAGTTATTTATTAACATTGTAATAACATACTAGGTCTTCAAGATCCCACTTAAAATTCTCAGCTTCCAAGTGCATTTTCCAAAGGCCATAGGACCTATGACTATTTCCCAGTTAATCTAATAATCTGACAAGCTGTTTGCAAGTCATACATTCAAAGTAACTTTGAAGAGACGGAGATACACTTTTAAAAGACAGAAGTCTACATCCATGTATTTATTTGTATTTCCTAAGTCCAATACACCTCATCAACAAAGTAGCTGGGAACAGATTTAAACAGCAAATTGACAGAAGCCTTCATCTTGCCTTAAGGCACTTTCCAGGGGCACTGGAGCCAACAGAGCCTTTCCAGCTGTCTCTATGCTGTTCTACATTCAAAGAAACGCCTCCTATTTCTTCTTCAACCTCAGAGAGAACGATCTTACCATATTAGTTCACCGAATTGTCCCAGAAGTGAACTGAGCAATGCAGGCTTATGCCTTTTTCTGCCTTGATCATCTTGTGACTGAGTGTAACTTGAATTTACCTAGGTAAAGTGTTGTGTGTATGTATGATACATATTTTTCTCTAGGGCCTTGTACAGTGGTTCTCTGGTCTCATGAGCTGTGTACAAATTTTACAGTTAACTTACACTCCATGCACTCCATACACTGGCTTTGTACAAAGGTAAACTACACCCTTGGGCAACTAGCAGTGTTATTTCTGGGGGAAAAAAAAAAAAAAACAAAACCAAAAAACACCAAAACAAACAAACCCCAAAATCCTAACTTTATACATTATAAGTCTGTCACAAGTTACAGACTGAAAGCTTTTATCCCCTGGTAAGCTCAAAAGAACATCAAAATTTTAAAGCACATTTTCTCTTTTTACAAACACGAGAGAGATCCAAAAGAATATATTTCCCTATTAATTACCCCACATAACAGCTTATTCATTTATTTTTTTAAGAAAATACATTTTAGAGCCAAAATATCACACACATCCTGCTCCAAGCCTTCCTCTTATAGCTTCCTTTCAGAGATGTGCCACTTCCACTGACTCAACATAATCATTTACAACTTCTCAGGGCAAGAGACAGGACTCCAGTTTACAAATAACCTCCCTACAGGCCAGCAACAATAAAAGACCAGTTAGCAAGCTTAGCAAAATCCAGTTCAGAGCCCCACTGCCTCCATGAGTGCAGGACATGAACTCTTGTCTTTGATCAACAAACTATACTTTGCGTACCCATCAGGCGCTTTTCTGCAAGTTGAGACGCCTAAAGGACAATGTCTCTTTGAAGATAATTAGCACAAGAAAGAAAATTAAAAGGCATTATAATTACGACAATACATAGTCTGCCTTCTAGTTCATGGACATTTTATGAAGTATTTTTTGACCAAATTACCATTTTAGTCTGAATTCACTTAATTGCCAGCATTGCCAGAATGCCCTATAGCAAATATAACTGACTACTGTTGTAATTTCTTTTTTACATTCCCAATATTTTGCCATTCTTTAGAGCTACTGTGATGCTCTCAAGGAGCACCTCTGGCTTCTCGTCCATGCGTGTTCTCCATTTCCTTATGGTGTCAGAGACACACAGCTTTAAAGGTTAAAATCTAAAACAAAATAAAAAAGAGAGGAAGATTACCCATCATATCATTGAAAGCAGGATGAGAGCCTTAACTCTGTAATACAAACCCCAGGCTCACTGCAGCAGGTAACACAGATGAAACTGTGTGAAACTTAAAGGTCTCCCCTGGTGGTCACTGAAAGGTGGTAAGTCTCCCAGAGACACACATTTCATTTCCATAATGCAGTTTCACTTCTTCTGATGTGAACAGAAGAGACAAAACCTTAGTTTTCTCATGTAGATGTAGTAACCATTTACAAACCTTAGAATATGCTCTGAAAAACATCTGTGTACTGCTGCCAACAGATGTTGTCATCATGATGATTAAAATGCAATGGAAATAGAATAATCCAGCAAATCACAAAAAGCATGTTCATAAAATCTATTGCATTGAGCAGTGGCGGGGAAGAGGGAAGTACAGGGGGAACACCGTGCTACCAAACAAGAGAAATAGTTTGTATTTACAAACTTCGCTAGGAAATAGAATGATGAGTCCGCTATCAATGTAAAATGGGATGTGGCTGGACACGAGGAGGTGGCTCTGAAAAGGACAGTGACAGACAGGAAAGTATATGTCTCACCACACTTTGAGAAACTGGAGTTTTGCTGAAGACCCCAGGCACAAAGATACCAGGTACAACTATATGGTCTCTGACTTGGCAATAAGACACTAGGAATAAACCTACTGGATAACAGAAGGAAGGCCTTCCTGAGAGAAATATTAGGTTACTGCAAAAAAAATCTAATGAAAGATACCAAAATGCCTTTTGAGAACTAGGATTGCAGATTTGATTCAAAAAGAATCAGGCATCACTAGTCATTGCATTGCCCAGATGACTCTGAGTTTTAGCTGACATTATGTTCTATTTTTAAGCAACTGAGTAAAAGCAGAGAGGACACACCATAGTCACAAAAATGTAAACTGCCCTCAACACATGACAAGGCATTGAGCCTTTAGAAACCCATTTGTGAACCAATTTTGCCACACCAGTGCCACTGCCACAGGCAGAGAAGGGAGGGAAAGATGATTCCAGCCACCTGCTTTAAGAAGGCTGGTTGTAATCACACTTGACAACAGCACTTCTGCTTGCCTGCGCAGCTGACTTTGTGAGTACCATCCAGAGGCAAGGCAAGACCCCACTGGCTGCCAAAGCATTGCAACATATTTAATGGGTGTGCTAACTTGTGACTGAGGATACTCCTTGTCTAGAACCCTGCTGCAAGACCTTCCTCCCAAGTGTTCCCTAAGAGTCACCACACACAGTCCATCAGCTCCCTTACAATTTGTTGGGAGATTTTTTCAAGGAGAGAAAAAAAAAAATTAAAAAAAAAGCTAGACAGCGCCAAAACGTGAAATTACTTTTCATGTGGACTATACAACACTTTAATCCAGATATAGGCACTCTCATTTCAAGCTGCCCTGGACAAGTGACTTTCTACAAGCAGAGGATCAGTCAACCTCAACTTCTGCTAGACCATATCTTCCTCCACCTTGTCCTGTGAGCACACTTTGGAAATGCCTTTTCTTCTCTCAGGAAAGGAAATGCCTGCCACGGGCTGATTATTTGCAGACTGATTACTTGCTAACACTGTGACACCCCTGCCCTTCTCCAGCCTCTTTAAAAATCCAGACCCTCACTGTGCAAGCATCTCGCTCAGACCAGAGGAAGTGTGGGCTTTTTTCTGTTTCTGTTTGGGTCACTAAGTCCTACCTATATCAAAAACACTGTTACATCCACAATAACTGAAGTACTTCAGGACAAAAGCAAGCTGAAAGAAAAGAAAAGAAAAGTTTCAGTAAAAATAAACTTAAAGCAGATAATTGGGTTGTTCCCTTTTATTTTTTGTGCACTTCAACATTCTAGCCCTCTGTGTTTTGACCCTTGCAGACATCACATCCTAAGTTCCTTTTCTCCAAGTCTCTCAGATAACTATTCTCATTCCAAAAATATCCTCAAGTAGGATAGAAAATGGACAAAATATCAGTCCTTTAGATTAAAATACAGCCAATATTCCACACAAGACAATGCTCAATTTATACCAGAGTTTTCCTTGGAGTTCTAAAGCATTTTTTAAATAACCGTAAAATTAAGTCAAAAGTTTGCAAACACACAGAAAAGACACTGAGAGACTGTCTCCCATAAACCAACTTCTCCTTCCATCATCCCGAGTTTTACCTTCATCCAGGAGCAGAGAGGTTAAGAAAACAAAGGGCTATGGAAATCCTGCTCTAGATCATCACACAGTTTCTCCACTGAAAGCATTACCAACCAGCAAATAATTGGTATTTCCTAAACATCAAGTAATGGTATAAAGCAGTCATCTACCTGCTGACAAAGACAATTCTCATTAACTTTACAAACATTTTCAGATATGGAAAATCCTTTTATTCACTTTCTAAATAAGAACAAACCAGATTGTCAATGAGATTTTGAGGATATTGAAAGTATTCCATCAGCAATGCTACTAGTTAAAATCTCAAAGTCTCAGATCAGTAAGTTAAAAAGCAGAGGATTAAATGACTGGACTGAGACACAGCATACATAATGAGAGCTTGGACCCACTAGGAGTTTTTTGGTTTGAGCTTCTTGTGTTTTTAAAGACAGAAATTCATTTCTTAGGTATTATTCTGTTGAATATAGGGGGAAAAATGTTTTCTTACTGTCCTTTTACTCCCTCTATGAAAGGTTGCTAAGGGAATGGTTTTCAGTAAGGTCAAGCAGTAGAAACCCTGCTGTGTGTTTTAATACAGCCAAACACCACTTGAAATTAATGCCTCTTGGTTCTTTTTACCTTTAAGCACTGGCTGTTAGCACTTTCCAGTATTAATTCTTACTGCATATCTGAATATATAATATAACAGGCAAAAGGAAAAAAATGGACAAGCACCAAGATGCCACAACAGGGTCAAAAGACTGGAAATTCACAGAAGCAGGGCTAGTATAGACAGACTCTTTCTGGTAAGACAAACCTTTCAGGCTATAAAACACACTCCAAACCCACAAACCTGAAAGTTTCAAGCACAGCAATCAGGACTCCAAATTAAAATTAAATGCAAGCTATTAGGAAAAACATAAAAGAAACCTTTTCAACATATTTCTCATTTCAGATATTTATTGCCTTAAAGTTATGTAAATGAAAGAAATCTTGGCATATTAGCATATCATTATTATCTGCCTTTGAAATGATTACAGATCTATGTATGATATAAAATGAGGTTCTGAAAATGTTGCACACTATTTAATGGTCTCACTTCAATTTTCTCATAGACAAAAATCCTAATAACCAAAGAGCTACACTAAGGATCAGCATCAGCTGCCCTCTTTCCCCAGTGAAGAGTGAAATGGAAGGGATTATCAGGATGGCACCTAGATTTCAACTTCAGAGCTGACACATTTTTGTGTAAGGTAGTCTGCATAACTTGTATGTGCCTTGTGCGTAAAATATTTTATTCCTTGGTCTGAAACTTGGCCTCTTGCAACAGACTTCCAAATGGAAAGAACCACACAGCATTTCTGTATGTAAGAAAAATCACTGCAAGTTCTATTACATAAAAAAAAATGCAAAATTGAACATTTAAGATATTTTTCAAAATCATCAACTCAAATACCTGTAAATTATGGAAAAATCTCTTGCCAGAAAAGCAATAGCTGTGTGGGCCATTTCCATTCTAACTGGGCACTTTCAGATAAACAAAAACATCTTCAAAAAAAAAAAGTTTAATTTCATATAATTATAAGACTCACACGGCAGTGTGATTCCCACAGTGTGTTCTAAGTAAATTTTTTCTGAGGGGCAAATTGAAAAAACACCTCTTAGCATGAGATGACAGAGACAAATAAAGACACAGCAGGAATTCCCCTCAGAGGGAATTTATTATGAATAAAAGTATGAAAAACATTTTGATCTTTGCCTAAAAGATGAATAAGAGTTTGACTATGGTTCCTTTGAAATGGCAAAAAGTTAAATCTGAAGTAACTATTTCAGCCATAATCTTAGTGTGCTATAGTCTTATGGTCAGGTACTACTGTAGTTGGTCTAACTAGGCTTTGTTTCTGTTTCCTCACAGTAAATAACTATCATAAGCTATGAGTAATTTTATAAACATGATGACATCCCCTCTGTTCAAAGAATGCGTAGTGTTAACTTCTTTCACTGTACGGCTCAGCCATAGCATGATAAATCACATAAAAAATATTAAATTCACCTCATTCTGCAAGTATGAAGATGTAATTTAAAATGTAATACTTTCACAGTCAATCCTCTAATCATCTGTAGCTGAAAGATTCTGAACACAGAAAGGCTCAAGGCATATTCCCTGCTGGACACATTACAGTAAGTCTACCAATTAAATTATTTGTACAGGGTACATGGGCATGTATGTATATGCATATATACAGACTATATTTCACAATTTAGGATCATTTTCGTTAGCCATTGCTTTAACTAGAGCAGGCTGAGGTGGTTTTGTACACTCCTTTCACATTTACAGATCCTCTCCACAGTAATGACTGAGAAAAGCTGCCACAGACAAACAAAGCACTCAGAAAAGTATTTTCTTCAAGAAAAAAAAAAATAAATAAAAAAGAGAAAGAGTAATAAAATCTTTAACCGTGAAACACATTAGCTAATATTTTTATGAACACTGCTTATTTCTGATCTTTTGGGATAATTTCTAGCATGCTAGTTAATGATGTAGCATATTTTCTATAATGGAATCCTAGAATAAGAAACCCAACTGCAGCTCCTTGACAAACGAGCAGGATCAGCAGTAGGATCAGTGGGGAAGACCATTAGGTACCAAAAAAGAATTGTAGCCCAACCTGCAGCTGCTCTTGTGTGTGAGACCCTTTAAAACAGATGGGCGGCCCACACCCAACATGGAAATAAAGGTATCAGCAAGTCTGCATGTTAGAAGAGAAAGAACAAAAGAGCTTGACCTGTTATGCAGATGGAGGGAGTGAAAAAAAAAAAATCTTTCAGACAAAATAAAAACTTTTTAACTGCAAAGCATGAAAACAACAAGGGATTCCCTATCATCCCATGGCAAGCAGGGGCTGAGACGCCTCCTGTGGCAAGCTGAGCACGCCAGCTCCCCATCACCAGCCTCCACCAAGCTGGGTCAGCACTCCGTGCTCCAAACAGGTCCCTTTCATGCTGTTGGTGTTTCCACATCAAAAACCCTTTCTACCCTGGAAGCTAAGCCATGAGCCCACAGCAACACCTCCTTCTTCCCCCAACTCCTCAGTGCCTGCTGCACCCCGATGCAAGGCACTGTCTGGAGCTCGCTCCCCAGGCAGCTCAGCCCCAGCCTGAAATTATGGGCGCCTCTGCAAAGGCAGTGAATGCGGCCGGGGTGGAACTAACCCCAGTACAGCCTGGAAAAAACCCAAGCCATAGCAGGGATGCCTTTCAGAGAGACTCTCTCCCCGAAACACAAAATATTTGCACTTACAGTTAAACTGACCAGAACCCAAATAGCTGTGGCTACAGAGTAGCAAATCACCAGTGGAACGAATAAACAAAACAAAACGTGTTTGGTCAGTCTGTAACCTGCTTTCAAACCTCAGCACCAAACGGACTCCATCTTCATGGACTACTGACTCCCTTCCCTCCAACTGAAGACATCTGCAGGTCCCCGCTTTCGGCATAACAAAAACGCAAGAATGGGAAGAGATGGATCTTTCAATTTGTTGTTTTCTTCAGCTCTGCAAAACACACTGAGCCACGCAACTGTAGAGCATAAAACCACAAGCACAACGAGATGACAGCATCACAGATGTCTTCACTGTGGTAGTCCTTAACAAGTCTTGGTCTGGTCTCAGAGGGCACAAGGAGGTAAAACTGTTAAGCACATTCACCCCACTGAGTAACAGCTTTTAACCGCATCAGACTAGTAGAAAAAACATGGAGTTGCACAGCAAGACCTCTCTGACCACAGGAGGGAACCCCTACCTACACTCTTTACGGTTGTTTTTTAAAAAGTGTTGAAAGCTCAGATGAAAACTACGAAAAAAAAAAAAGTGTATGTAACAATATGTTCTTTCTGGAGAGCTCAGAGTTCATCTGTCAAAAACTTCCAACAAGACCCCGTATCCTGATGAAAACAGTGTGAAATCTGTGTTCAAGCAAGCCACGGGAGAAGAGCAGATAGAAGTAAAGTTACATGACAATGAAAGACTCAAAAGAAACCACTGGAGAAAAATTAACTGACACTTTATTGATATAAACCAATCCTTTGCAATTCTGGCAGATGAGATTTTTTTATGTTTTACATTAAAAATCTAGGTACAGTCTATGATTTCTACCTAGGCACCAAATTCCCCAATCCAATGCAGTCAAATCAATAAAGCTTTGTTTTTTAAAAAATACTAATAATCTGTATATGCAGTATTTTATGAGTTTTCTTGTTTGTTTATTTGTTTTTTTGCACTTGTTATACTTCTCTTTCCTTTCTCTCTACTCTTCCATTCTGGTATTAAAAAATCCTAACTCTAAAAACAACCACCTTCATTTCTGGGGCATGTGAAACTATACCTCAACAAAACAAACTGTCTTACTCCTCATTTACGTGAACACGTATTTGACATAGCTTTATACGGTGCTGGATCTGGGCTTACCCAATAGCAAGGGAAGGGTTATCGCCATGACCCAGGCATATCTTTTCATGGTTGTCGTTAGGTCTTCTTCTTCTATACTTAATAGCCACCTAAGTTTAAGTTCTCCCAACATGGAAAACAGTCCTTTACCTGAAGTCTGTATTTTGCCAAAACCAGGACGCGGCTTCTGGCCCACCCGTGCGTTTCTAGTCAGGGACACTTGCACTGCCTTGAAATAGAGCCCCAGGTTTGCAAAAAGAGCTATGTGTAAAAATCCCAAGACACATGCATACACACGAGCAGAAAGTCACTCCTCTCCTCCACAATTCCTTACTGCTGAGCAATGCACATCTGACAACTATAGCTCTACTTGGGATTTTGGCCAGGCAAATAAAGGCAAGAATAGCAATGGAGCCACTGAGTTCTGTTCTCCAGGTCTCTATTTCATCTTAGTTATCTACACATTGATCAGGTTTTACCTTCTCAGTAAACAAAACTGTTAGAAAGCAACTGTGGTAGTAACTTGAAATGTATGTGCTGAGCCAAGATAGTTCAAGAACTGTACCAAGTATGTATTGTTACCAAGTCCTACAGACTATGATAAGAGATAAGACTCACTCAACAGTATACAACACAGACATCCAAAAAAATCAGCAGCTCTGAGTTGCCCTGAAACCAGGGCAGCATACATGGGACTAACAATAAACCCATTTATGGAACACCATTCTTGCTCTCAAATCACATTCTGATTTTCCAAATTTGTTCTGGTTTCCAGAGCTGACAGCATGTTAACATCAACAAGCACACATACACGGCTGCTCAAATTAGAAACAATTCATTTGAAATTGCTATGCAGAGAGAACAGCAAGTTTCAGCTCCAGGAAAGCTCCATAGATGTGCAAGCATCATCCATTGAGAGACAAGGTTTTAAAGTTTCACAGTTTCTGAAGAACAACTATCTCCTTTAGATCCCTTCTCCAAAGAGCACTACAAAAGTTAAGTATTACCTTTCCTATGCCCAAGTTTTAATCTATGGCTAGCTATTCCCCCTCCAAAAGCAACATTTAAAAAACTTACAGGCTAGTTTTGTTTGGTTTTTAGTTTAAACGTGCTATCCTGTTTTCAAGCCCAGTTGGAAATTTGTTTGCCACCCATGTGTCATACACAAAGTCCCTTTTCAACACCAATGGCAGGCTCAAAAATCCCTATTTGAAATGAAAGCTTTAAAGTGTTTCTCATACCTTTCAGCTTATTTGAATCCTTGAATCACAAAAAGGTTACCACAGTACTAGTTTAAGTACACACCACACACATACAAGCACTTATTATCTTACATCTCAATCACTTAAAAGTAACTGAGCACATAGCTCTTTTGGAAGCAAGGATATAGTTTAGCATCATGTTTGTGATTTGAGCTCATTTCCTGAAAATCATATGAAAAGAACAATGATTCCCCATGTATATTTTTTCCCGTGACAGTCAGTGAAAAAACAATTTTTCCCTCAAGTAATTGCCACATACATAAAAGCAATATTCTACAAAATGCGATGACTGCTTGCAAGCACAAACAGGCATCGAAGTCCTATTTTATGCATACACCAGGATCTGTTTATTCTTTACTGTTACATCCCTTGCCACTGGAATTCCTTCCACCCACTTGCCACACTTAGTTATAGAATAGGAGTTTGATGGGGCCAAAACAATTTCTTTGGTTATCAGCACAACAGGATCTTGTTTCTGCAACATATATTAAAAATGAAATACAAAGATGGAACAATTTACACTTTTTGTTAATTACTATTCTGTGACACCCGCCACGACCATTAACATGAGCGTTCACTAAGTCTTTGAAGGAAAAGGATCTCTGAATTGTATTTACCTATTTCAGTAACTAGAAACTATGACAATAGTGCCCTTCTCTCTCTAAAGCAAAGTCTCTAAAGCTTTTCTTCAAAGTTTTATGACATTTCTCAGCACCTTCCAGCATTGAAAACTACTCCATTTATGAAAAGCAGGATATCTTCTGTTTGGCCTTTAGTTCTGCAAATGCACTGCTCCTACTGAGAAAACCCTACACGTTTTCTACTCTTCCATGCTTCCTACCCATGCAAAAGCTCTTTAACTGCACAATAAATGCCAGGTCAAACACATGTTAACAACTATCTCCATCAGTCATTAAAGTCTTGTTGCTGTGTAATAGACCTTGTTACATGTAAGGATGACTTTCCATAATTTTAGCAGCACGGTGCCATTGAAATGAAGGTCCTTGCTTGCAGCACTCTTTAAAAAGGACTTAAGGAATAACTTACAATGCAATCTCACAAGACTGTGCAAAAGACACTTCAAACAAGAACAATATCTGTGATTGGTTTGTTTGTGTGAACTACTCTGGCGGTAGTATCACAATGTTCTATTTTTATTCCAAATTGGTTTTTACTGAAAAAAAGTTCCATCACTATGAAACTAATGCTTGCAACATTGATTTCCATGGCGCTGCTTAGAAAGACACTGCAGAAGAATAATGGGGGTGTCAGGGCATTTTATGTAGCAGCAGCAAGCGTCCACAAGCAGTCTGGGCAGCAGATTTGCTCCAGGTTATTTTGACTACTATATGCAATATTCTACCAAAGTGAGCAGGACATCCGTACAGCGAAATACAATGAGACTTTGAATAGTCAGAATGACACCAAGTAACACTGGACAGAGAGACACTGCTCAGTAAGAATAGCCTGGCAACTTGTACATCCCGTGGATCATTCCGTCAAGCATGTTGTATAACAGTTTCAAAAGTAGGAAATTAAATCTCAAATAAAAAAAGACCTGACCTGAACCAACAAAACAAGCCAGGAAATTGAGCAAAGTCTGATGCTCTTCTCTTAGCTCTCAGACTGTGGCAAGGTTTTACTTGCAGATACGATCATTTCGCAGTCCTCCCAGAAGAAGACATGTTGATATTCCTTAATGAAGTAGTGACAGAGAACAATTTCTCTTTGGAATTGTGAACATTCATCAACCACTTCCTTAATTCTGCAGTATGAGATCAGTTCATCAAAGAGCAATTCTAGTTGCAATGTACATGAGTCCTGAAAGAGCATCTTGGAAGAGATAGGAGGAAACATCTTTATTTACATACAACCAGGTAGCACAAAGATTCTATATCAAAAAGAACAAAAATCTGACCAGACCCTTTTCTGTGGCTTCAGCGTGGATTTTTCAGCAGAGAAATCTTGTTTTCATAGTAGTCTTCATAAATGCAAACTAATCTCCAAGGTTAGCAAATAAACCAATTAAAAAAAAAAATAATAAACCTACTAGATCAAGAAGAACCTTCCAGTTGGCCATGCTTTTCTGCTTTCAACAAAACTAAGCAAAGGGACTCTGTCCACAAGACTGTCAGCTCAGATCCCAGGGCATTCAGAATAGTTTCATAAAGTTTTACTTCTGAGAAGAGACATTGTTGAAAGCAATTGTTCAGCCAGCCAACTACTGTCACTTCCATGAATATGAATAAGCTCCAATATAGGACACTGAGCTTTTGCAAATGTAAGAAGAACCAATTGTTCAGAGTTAATCTTTGCCAATAAATCAACCCGCCATTATTCAGAGATTTTTATTTTCCTCTGGTGTCTATGTGGGTGAAGTTTTGTTTTAAAGTCCCCTTCTTCCCATTTTCATAAATATTTTTTTCATACCGCCCTTGCTAAGCTTTCAGAGCAGCAGGAAGAATCCTATTGTTAATGGGATCAGGCCCTCGAAAAGGTGTATATTGCTGTTTCTCCTAAATGTGCATGATATTAACTAGCACCTACTCTGAGGAAAAAAAAATAGCAGAAGAAATTGTTCAGAGTTCATGAAAATTAACATTTGGTGTAATTCTGTAGCCATAATTTGCATGTACACAACTTAGACATAAATACATATGGATTAATGCAAATTTTCACACAGGGAAAGATTCACTCTGTGCTCTGTAAAACTAAGGGTAAGGCTGGTGATGAATCATTTTTTTTTTTTAAATATTCTAGTCTGGGTATATAAATAGCTCTCAGTTTCTAGAATAATTACTACTGAAAAACACAGCTTCTGAAATAACCTAGGCCATAATTAACCTTGGCTTCATTAAATCCCAAATAATATCTTTTTAAAGTCTTATTTGTAAAGGCAAGCTGATTAATTTAAACGTTTCCTTTTGCAAAACTCTAATTGAAATGATTTACCTACGTAGCTACCTGTCAGACCTTGTAAACTCTGGGAAGGCTTTCAGCCGGCAACTCGACTACCTTGCCTTCTTCCCCAGCCACCCTGGAGGGAGCTCCTCTCTCACGGAGGGCCGCGCTGTCGCCGCCGGCCGCCCCAGCTCTGCTTCCCCTTGGGGGGCGCGGGGGCAGATGCGCAGGGAGAGGTGCCGGCTTGTGGCCCGCCACTTCCCCCACCCCCCCTCGCAC
>VYXH01010797.1:894413-920838 GCA_013397275.1 Burhinus bistriatus
AAAAAAAAAGAAAAAAAAGAAGAAAAAAAAAAAGTCAGGCCAACCAGTGTGGCAAACTGTCACGGTATTTCTTAAATTTCCTGCACAAAAAAGGGGATCTTTCTTAAAAGGCAGTGCAATCCAGCTATTGGAGCAGAGGGTCCATGATTCCTGGGCTCCCTTCCCACCACAGTCACCGATTCATTTCATGACTAATTGAGTGGACTGTTGCATGAACATTGTATTCAGTTCTCAATTTAAGGGTGAACAAGAACATCAAGTTCCTTTCTTTAGTTACTGCACTCAGTCAGATGTCCTACTTCTCTAGGAATCATAGAATAGAATCATAGNAAAGGAGGCGTAGGGGAAATATGGTAGGTTTATTTTCAGCTGGTCAAACAGGTAATTTTAGTTAATTTCAAGTCTCTAAATCATACAGAGACTAGAAAAAGTTTTCTTATATTTAAAATAATTTCAAACGGAAAATGCTTCATGTGGTCCTTCCTTGGAACCAGCCCATTCCATGCAGCCGAGTCTGGATGCAAATATTGAGTATCCAAGCTCCACTGCTGACCTGAGTGACAGGACTTCAGCTGTCTAATGATTTTTTTCTTTCCATTTTTTAACTGGGGGATGGGAAAACACTTTATCTGGAGACTGATAGGAAAAGCTCTAGAGACAAGCCTACCCAAACCTACAAGCTGTTTCTACTCACCTCTTGGTTACATTCAAGTCACTTCTTCAATTCTGCTAGAGTAGGAACCTGAAGTAGGTCTCCCGCCTGAGAAAGGCATGTCCTGATGACTAAGTGTTGGGGAAGAATACACACCTCTTGAGAAAGAGAGAAAAAAACAACCGACACCTTGAAATATTTCTGTATGGGCTGGTGAGAAAGGAGGAGAGAAGAGAAAAAGAAAAGCACATCACTTCCTTCCTGCTTCTGGACTGCAGAGGGTGTTTGTGTGTTCGAACGGAGTAGTAGCTTTCTAACCCAGGCTGGTTTCCCTGCGTCGAGAAGTTTGTTCACGTCAGGTTGATTTTCTGTGGGCATTTTATGCTGCTGCCTGAAAAATAGCTATTTTCATGAACGTTCCTGCCTATGAACACACCCAGGCATTCACAACCTTTCCAATGGTTTAAGTCACACAAGCCACATCCTAATGGTGCCTCATCCCTTCACCACCTATCCATTCCCATTTACACAGCCTCAGTATAAGGCTTGTGTTGAAAACACAAACATGTATCATAGATATGATTGCAATAGGTTTTATAGGGTGGCCAGAGGAAATAGGCAACCCAGGACCACATGGCTTTGTAGCATTCCACAAAGCACCGCTTGAGTGTTATTGCCATAGTATATACATTAATGCCACAGAAAAAATACAAACACATTTAAGAGTTCCAAAACACTTCAGTTCCTGATACAAAACACCTGAAAGCACTGGAAACAATGACTTTGTTTGTTGATTCCTATTAGAAAAGAACTTAAAACTATTACTTTACACATCTGACTCACCAGTTTTTAGAGGAGTATAAAGAGACCCAAACATTTTTTTCTGGTCTTCTGACAACTCAGAAATATTGCCATAGAGCGTTTATGCAAAGGGCAGGGAGGATAAAAAACAGGAGCCACTTTAAGCATCCAGCCCTCCATGAGTCACAGTCCCTGTCACAGCACCCTTGTCAAACTTCACTGACCAAGGGTTTCTAAAGCTCCCACGTTCTCCAGTGTCTTCATATCATCATTTAATACACTCTACCATGCTTCCAAGGTAAACTATGCTGCATTATACAGCAATATATTATACTACCACTATATACTATCCAGTTGAATGCAACTCTGCAGTTGAAATAGCTTTGTTTGCTGCAGTGCTGTATTATCACACATGACTATACTAGGTAACACTGATTTTTAAGCAATGGCATTGATTACAACTCTTATTTTAAAAATACTGGCAGGATACAGCCCTTAGATAAGTACTTTAAGACCAAATTTGAATTGCATTTCCCAGAAGCTCTCCTTTCTTTACAGAGACTATATAATAGAATTACGAGTAATGCTAACTTCAACACATATTGAGGATTTACACCAGTATGGTTTCAGTAATATGAGCTTTTAGCACTTCACACTTACACAACTATAATACGCTTTAGAGTTTTTTTAAATACAAAACCTTCCCCCCCTCCCCCCACCACTAGCTAAGAAAGATGGTTGTTTTCTAAGAGATAAATTTATTAAATTGAATTTGACCTTTTAGAGCATACTTAGGTAGCGATTTCTGCTCCCAGGAAACACAGATTCTTCACATACTGCTCTGAGTCATGCAAAAGTCTACAAGCAAGTAAGCAAACCACTCTTGGAAGAACACTTTACATTAAATAAAATATAGACGGAGGGGAAGGATGGAGGGAGGAAAAAAACCACACCAAACTAAAAAACAACCTCGAACCAAAAGCGTATCCTTGTACCTACTTTTTAAATGACATACTTGAGGGTATAAAATCATTACAGAGTTTTCATGCTCCCAAGCAGTCCTCCAGATTTATCACCACCATATTATTACTTGACCGGTTTCCCTGGGGTGCTGCTTATTCCATTCCAAAAATAACTTTTAAATACCTCTCCAAGATTTCTATGCAGATTGTGCTTTTGTTCTCATATCCTCAATGGCTCCCAAGCTGGTAGGAATCTCCTAGTTATTTTACTGCTTTGCCAGCTTAATCCCAATTTGTGAAGTGGGTGTCTTGCAAGAGCGCACAAGGACCGTTCTTTCTACTTCTGATTTCTTCCTGCCAGGAAGGCTGTTGAGTGCATCAGTGCTTTCAACTGTGCTGGTTTATCTGTAGATCCACAAAACCTGTTACCCAAGTAGCTAAACACCCTTTTCTTTACACAGTAGATGAAGAAAACCCAAGAATAGTCAGGCTTTACCATTCTTACCACAAACTCCTTGTTTCACTCTCAGGACTTGTAAACACCAGGGATATAAAAACCTGAAGTACACAATGACCTTTATGTCATGTGTTACAATAAAGCAAGATTCTGTTTCTGAGCCTTGTTTGGAGCATTACCTCTAAACTGTTATTTGTCACTTATGCTTTTGATAGACTTACCATTATGGATAGATTATATTTTTACTTTCCTCAGTGGTTTGTTCAGAGCTTTGACTCCACCACCTGACTCGGGCTTATTAAGTAAGACGGGTTTCCGTTTAAAGGGACAGACTTATAGTCAGTCTCCTAAGAAATCCAGTAGGAACACTAACTAAAGATGCACCCGTTAGCCAAGCACTCCACATAGTTCCTATAATTTACCAAGTAAAATGCATTTAGGCGAGATAGGTGACACAGAAGCATTTGCCACCCTTAGGTCCTACTGTTTACTCCAAACCTCTCTTTCCAACCTGCATTCATGGATTTCCCCTTAATTAAGGGAAAACCAGTCCTAAGAAATGAATAAAATCCATAGCTGCTCCACCACCTTCATCTATGTCAAATGAATTAACAGGGCTTACAGAGAGGAGCACAGGAGGGCCAACAGCAAGTGCCATAGTCCTCCTGAACCCTGAAAATCTTCTACATTTGATTTGGGAACAGTCTACACAACAGAGTGACTTGCTCTCCTCTCAGCATGGGGCAAAACCAAGATTTCCATACAATAGAAAAGAAAATCAGATTGGCTGAGGATCACCACAGTGAAATTGTCACTTCTCCACAGGTCCCTCATTTCACTGCCATGGTTGTCCAGAGCCTTTCTCCACCCAGAGGAATGCAATTGCTGTTAGCAGTATTACACCATGGAGAGCTGCTGGACAGTTTTGCTTCAGCCACTTAATCTTCTCCCACTGCTCTGTTGCCACCTACTTGGATTTCTTTTGAAAAGTCAGAAGTTCCTTTTACTGCAAACTAGCTACCGACCACCTTTGCATTATACACATAAAAGATGCCTCTTACTAAATACATTACAGACACCTTTTAGTGAACATCTACCTCCCTTTAATTCCACATTGAAGACAAATGCTATTATACTAAGGAACAATTATAACAAAACATATCCCTGCAAAACCATGCTTCTTGGTATACTTTATAAATTCACAGTTATATCCTCTCATCTATTTAAAAAAAAAACCAAACAAAACCTCACAACTTTGTTTTCTTAAAACCTGACAAGCATATGTAATTATTAGGTATGCTACTTGATTTAACAGGCAGACCTTTTTTCACATAAGCCTTTTTCTTTCCACCCCAGCATGCCCAATACACCCAGTTCAACAGATTTTTGGCAATGCCTATTATATGTTAGTAACGAAGAATTTTTCTCATCCCTGTTCAAAGTGAAAGTGGATACAGATGCATGGATTTTGTGTAATAATCTGGGATAGAGTAACTTCGCATTATAATCTGGGTTTGGTATTGTTTTCAGCAGCAGCATTTTTGGCCCCAGAAACTGAAGCCCTCCCTCAGTGACAACAGTCCTTTTATTTTTGTCCACCCACCCACATCGTTGCCTGACCACAAAACCACACGAGCAGAAATAAAATTTATCAAGTCCTTCAAAGTCACAGATCATCCCATCATGCACTCATATTATATTTATCTGGATCATTACTAGTAAGAATCACAAGATCAGAAGTTTCCTTTATGTGGGTACTTACCCTGGCTGTGTAGGCCAAATACAGGGCCAACTGCCACTAGATAGAGAACCCTGGAAATTTGCCTAACAGTGTTAAAGAGATGGAAAGCACAAGCTGCCCCGCTCCTTACTGAGGTTAAGCTGTTTGTGTGGTTCCTGCATGACACCTGCTAACCAGGCACATGGGCACAAATCTACAGCTTCTCTCACTTTCAGTGGCAGTAGCCTGTCTGTTCAATTCCACCAGTGGTTGCCACCATATTTTATTGTGCTTTGGCCAATAAGGCCGGAAAGGATGCATTTTAAACACACAGTGAATGATTTCTTCTATTTAGACTTCTAAATGCCAGAGTGGAAGTTCTCACTATGTGCAGTTAGGAGTGAATCATGTGATTTTCTGTGCTCAGGATGAAAACACCCTTCTATTGATGAAGGTGGCAACACACCAGCTCAAACGATTTTCCATTAGCACACAATCAAACTTTATATTGCTTATAGAGGGGAAACAGATTCAGGATACTGTCTGAGACTAAAAGGGACTCTTCATCACTGGTGAGGAAACAAAACCAAGAGGCAAGCAAATTTCTCGTCTGTTGGTTTCTTTAACTTTGAGCTCATCTTGTTGCAATGTAGTGGAATAAATCTGTTCTGTGCATTTATGGATTTCATTTCAAGGCTGAACAAGAAAAAAAAAAAACAAACCCACATTTAAATAACCATAGTTGTACTAAGCTGATTCACTATACAGTTTTACTAAACTAATTAAAGATGGAATAATACAATGAACAAAACTGAATGAACAGTTACAATTAAATCAATAGGTTCAAAGGATCAGATCACTAAATTAATACAGCAGCAGATAACCAAATCAGCTCACAAGAAGAATAAGCTTTCTAGCTCACAGGAAAAAAAATGAATTGCTTTGGATTAATGTTATACAGAGAGGATTTAAAGGAAAAGCCAGCTCCCTTTCAGCACAAGGCCACAGCCAGCACTAACATGTATGTAGTTCATAAACCATGCTGGTGAGGAGCACAAGCAACTGTTTAGTGTACTGTTTCAGATTTCAAGAGACAATAAAATATAGGCGAGGAAACAACGAAGTGGCCAGCAGCAGGTCTGACTTCAAACTCAAGCCAAGAGAAGTTTCCTAACACTGAGGTGGTATCCCCTGGTTCTTGACCAGTGCGGCTGTGCTTACTGGACTTCACAGCAATGTCACTTCCCACTTATCCTTCATTGTTATCATATACTATTCCACAGTGTTAATTCTTCTTTTACAGTAACCAAAAGATGACCTTTAACAGTAGTTTTTCAGCTTTACTGCTTAGTCTTCATTCACTGAAGTGTTTACATTTCCTCTTAGGAATTTTGTTGAGGTGGTCTGTCCACACACCCACTAATACGACATGTGGTTCTGTACACAACAGAACTCACAAGACTGTTTTATAAACTTACAATGTAGCCTTCTCTCAGTAGGATTATTCATTTTGGCCTCCTTTCTCTACCTGCATGTTCATTGTCATGAAACTTAGTTTTTGGTTGGGTTTTTTGTATTTTAAATTCTTGAATAAGAGGTGGGAAAGTGACTGAAACACACACGTATACTGCAATCACCCAGGTCTTTCCCACTTTTTACAAAACTAGGCAGAGAAGTAAAATATAGCGGTCTACCTTTAGAAACAATGGAGATAAAAATTAAGAGCTCACCTTTCTAATACCTTATTTCTTGGTCTCTGGCTCACATAGTAGCCAGAAAATCTTGGTGAGTTTGAAATGCATGAAATTTCTCTAGACTGACTTCTTAGCAGTAGCTCAAATTTTCACCTCTCCATTTTTTTTTATTTTCTCACCAGTGCAAAGTTTATCATGAATACTCTTGCAGAACGTATGTCTGCCTCTAGTACTTTGATAATGATGTGTAAGTTAGAACAGAATCCAGCCTTCTATATCTCATTGCTCTAAAAAGACAACAGGAACATAAAAATCAATCCCTTGTTTACGATTTAATGATCACCTTCATAGACAAGGACAACAAACTGGTTGACTACACAAGTACTGAGTCTGTGGTCTCATCCCAGGGATAGTTTTAAGCCCGGGTGTCATGGATTAACCCCAGCTGGCAACTAGGACCACACAGCTGCTTGCTCACTCCTCACCCCCCCCCACCCCAGGGCAATGGGGAGAAGAATCAGAAAAAATAAGGAAAACTAATGGGTTGAGATAAAGACAGTTTAATAAGTAAAGCAAAAGCCATGCACACAAGTAACGCAAAAAAAGCATTCATTCACCACTTCCCATTGACAGGCAGGTATTCAGCCATCTCCAGGAAAGCAGGGCTCCATCACGTGTAACGGTTACTTGGGAAGACAAGCACCATCACTCTGAACATTCCCCCTTCCTTCTTCTTCCCCCAGCTTTCTATGCTGAGCATGACATCATATAACATGGAATATCCCTCTGGTCAGTTGGGGTCAGCTGTCCCAGCTGTGTCCCCTCCCAACTTTCTGTACACCCCCAGCCTACTCACTGTGGTGAGCAGGAGGTGATGTGAGGAGCAGAAAAGGCCTTGACTGCTTAGTAACAACTAAATACACCAGTGCGCTATCAACACTATTCTCATCCCAAATCCAAAACATAGCACTATACCAGCTGCCAGCAAGAAAGTCCACTCCATCCCAGCTGAAACCAGGACACTGGGCTTTGGACTGTTTTTCCTACCACCACCACCCTGGTTGGATTAATGCAGTACTCCTCCACAGCTACAGCACAACCTCTGGCTCTAAGGAGGGATCCAGAGAAGCCAGCACAGCTCTCAGGGCCAGCCTATTGCAGCAGAGTGGCTGCACCATGAAAATTGTAGTGGAAGCCAAGTTCCACCCATAAATAGCCATTCACGGCCATAGGTCCAAATCCCAGTTCTATAATCATTCTTTATGCATTTTGACTAATAGACAAATAGCTGTTAATAAAGCTACTGGTCTCACTCCTCATTAAGACAAAGAGGCAGTTTTATTCCTTTCATGACATTATCTGCTGACAAACAGTGCAAAACAATTCACAAAAGAACAAATCTTCCCTTCGTATTTTTGCAAGAAATTTTCCTTTCAAAAATAAGTATTTTCTGGAATCAAAATACAGAAACATCCAAAATAAGTACCACTTTCTATGTATAAAAATCAACCCCAGAATGCCACAAACCAAAAGAAATGCTGATAGGAACCATCTTCCTTCTTGAGAGCTGAGGAAGTCTCAGATGACCTGTTATCTTAGGAGAGATGAATACTTGCCAAGGAATCACTAGGAACTACTTTATGCAAAACCAAAAGCTTTACATGGATGTAGCATCAACAAGGCCTTAAATAAGCTGACAGGACTTTGAATGCACAAAGAAAGGAGATGTACCAAATAACAAGGCTTTTTTTCTCTTTAATACTTTCTCTGTTCCAAAGCACACTTCGGAGTCGCTGATCTATTTTCTTTTAACAAGATGGTTTAGTTCATTACTTCTTACATGACTAAAAGCAGCACATTGCTTTCCTTCTACAAAAGACAATAAATAACATTAAGGGAGTTATATGAGAAAAGGTAGAGTAACTTTACAACAGAAAGAATCTCATAATGACAGGAAACAGGATAATAGTCTTAAGGCAACATCATAATAAAATGTACGGGTTTTATGTAACATCCTTTTAGATTGATTTTTCTATGTTCCAAATGCTCCCATAACCATCTTTTGACATTTCTCCTGCACAGCTGGTTACACCATCCATAAGCAATCTCTGTCTACCTGGCATTATTATTATTTTAAAAGCAATTTCTTTCACCTCCTTTCAACTAAGACTTAGGTTTAACCTAATTGCCAGTTACCACCCTCCTTTCTAGAAAAAGAAAATCTAATTTCCAACCTTTTGAAATCCATCCTTATTGTAAACTACAATATAATAATAATGTCAGTATACGCATGTTATAGGAATATGATTAGCAGAAGACAAAAAAAAGTGGGTGCCACTTGCATTCTCAGTGTCTAACTTGAAATGTTAACTCACAGATGAGCATAGCCTTACGATAACACCACCATGCATATTACAAACAGAATTACCAGCAAGAGGCAAAGAAGGTATTAGTTGCTTGCATATGATTAATAAAGTAGTTAACAGAAACGGAATATTATTCTTGCTGGGTGCTCATTATGCATTTGATAATCTCTATTTATAGGACAATGAAACATGGGGTTTATAAAATCCCATCTGTTGGTTTCTTTCTAATGTATAGGATTTCTGAGTTTAGGAGCTGCTGTTCAGCAGTGTTGGTAATGCTACAACATGTAATACTAAAGCCTTTGGTTATGAGACCTTGAGTCATTAAACAGCAAGAAGCAGGTTCAATAGATATCATGAATAGTATATCTCCTGTCTTCTTATTCTAATCTATTTAAAAAGCAATTTACGCTTTCATGTAATTGATTTCGATCAGTCATTCAAATAACGTAACACACACAAAATGATATATTGCAATGATCCACAAATGTGATAGAAGTGATTTTGTTCTTTGATCTCCACAAGAGAAGGTGTCTCATGAGAGGAGCTCACAGAGATCTAAAACTACTACAGGCAAAACAGCAACTACTCTTTTTCTCTAAAAAATAAAACAAAAACAGGCATAAAAAAATAAAATCTTTCTTAAAGCACAGAGAGTTAGAATCAGATATATCTGCACTAAATTTGTCAGTACCTAAAGGATCTATTTTTCTTGCCTATTAACCATGAAAATAAAGCACTCATAATGAAGGTTAATATTGGAGCATATCAGCTGTAGTAAGTTTGTCATTGACTTCTATACCCAACTAAGTCACCAAATGGCCACATATCCAGAGCTTAGTTTCTCTTTGAGCATAAACTGTTGCTTTTCATGCAAGTAATGACATTGTGATTGATTTTTTTGAAATGGGTCACTGTATATTCATATCAGCATAAAGTTGGAGAGGGTTATATCACTGGCTAAAGGTCTAATTAGGACTACTGACTCCAACAGCAGCCATAAACACTAAGCTGCTCATAGGGCAAGCAAACACAGGAAGAAATAGCTAAGCACTGTCAGGGACAATTTATGCTTTGGCAGTTTCTTAGGGATATCAACATACAATTTCTGTTTCCACTTTCAATTGCTTTCACCTCGACTGCAGCCTCTACTGTTGCCTCAGTCTTCCACCCCTGCCTTGCCACAGTTCTTCATTGTGTTCGTCTATCATAGCCTGTCAGATAACTGGAAGCATCACCTGCCCGGGACAGGAGCTGTCGTCTCTGCTATTTCTCTACAGCACTACAACAAAGCAGCCTGATGTCTGAACCAACAGGATTATAATGCCTTCCATCCCAGAATACAGGATTCACTTCCATCTTAGAGGTTAGATAAATGGTAGAAATCACTGCATTTCTACCAAAAATGAGGTCACTGTTTGACTGTTCACAGCTCTCAGTGTTAAGACAGTTTGACATAAGTATTTGAGGGAAATTGAAAAGTTTTGACAATAACTTTGCATTTGTATTTTTGATAAACAAAGAGCAGCATGTGCTGCTTATAGCCTGGACTCAATCAGTCTAAGGAAGGGCATCAAGGAAAAAACAAACAAACCAACTAACCAACCAAAAGAACTAAAAAACCCTGTGTCATGAAAGGGCACCCAAACAACCTCCAATACCCACCTTTTCAGTGATGCACCCAAAAAGCAAACTGGTATTCTCCTTTCTCTTAGTGACACAGTTTATAGGAAACACTGGAATTTGGCCAGAAGATCAAGCCGAAGCGCAAATGGACTGCAGCTTTTGGGGTGGATATGGAGAAGTTCCTCTTTGTGTCCTACAAATGCCTTATGAAGGAAACCATATTGTTTTTCTAGGTAATCCACTGTCAGTGAGGTATTCTTACAAAACTCAGTGTTAAGCTAATGGCAGCCAAATTTAGCAAGAGATCAGGGCAATTCAGTAAACCGTGTCAGCACGAATCACAGCAACCTCACTTAGTTTATGAAATGTGACGCAGTAACAGCAGAGGAACAATGAATAATATCAAGAAGAGCTGAGATGAGGAACTAAAATGCTTTCAGGTGGCACACATAATTCTCAAATAAAAATTGAAAAACATTGCCTGTAATTTACTTAAATGACACTACTTAAAGTTTGTTCAAACTCATTTAAATAAATGGTGGTTATCTCTAGATGCAGCAAATAAATAATCAATGTACCCTCATGTTGAAATCTGCCTTAAGTGGAAACACAAATAGACATTGTTTTCACCTGTGGAGAATATATAGTAATGATTCAGCTTATGCTTGCTAATAATATCTCTTTCTCTTTTTCCCCTCCTCTCGTTTGTTAGATTAAAGGCTGCTCTTATACCATTTACCATAGAGTATTTCAGTAGTAACTAGTGGTATGTTTGTTAGAGCAATGTTACAGGTTATGCAACATTTTTTCATTCCTATATTTTGCTTTGTGCTTTTGCAGTATCACAAAAAGACAGAGTTCCCTAAATGGAGCCCTAGAGGACGATATTATCCATATCCTCTAGAGGTATTTTGGATCTTTTTAATTAAATTGCTCTAAAGGTCAACAAGGGGCACAGACATCAATGAGCCAAATACCGAGTGGTTCCCATTGCGTGGAACTTCTAATGAACAGGAGCCCTGTAATGAAACAGTTATAAAAGTTAGATTTTTTTTTTTAAATTATCTGAATGGAAAGGCAAATAGGGGTTTGTACATGTCCAGAAAGAAAGAGGATCCCCATTAGTACCATACAGAGTGTACAATTCAACAGTAGCATGCTTGGAAAGATGAAAAGTAAAGTACAAGGGAGTTTATTTACAGGCTATACCTTGAGCCTTGTTGAGTTGAACCAGTGAGGTGAAGAGCACACACAGAGCTCCCTTTGGCTGAAATTCTGCTCAGGCAGAAAGCTTGCTGCCTTGATCCCTCCCTCACTCCCTTCAAGGGCTCCCAAAAACAGTGAAGCAGAGCCATCTGGTTAACACACTTCCTTCCCACACATCCTTTTCCCTCAGCCTCTGCACGTTACACTTTGGAACCTGCCATCCCTTAGACCTCTCAGCTTGAAAAAAAGTGACTTTGCTGTAAATTTTGCCTTTGATCAGTTGCTCTAAACAGAAAGGATGCAGAGATCTAGCTGCCCAAGCAGCGCTGACAGCCACTATTGCTTGGCATCTTTAATCATCCCCGAAGACAGTTTCATTATGGGCCTCTATAACTCAATGACCTTTAATACACAAGTCAAGTCCTTCTCTGCTTTTACTGTAAGCAATATTAACTGCGGATCAAACACTCTAAGGTGAATGAAAAGATAATTAAAGCACTTACTTCCAATCCTAAGAAGTGAAAAAATTTATATCTTATTTTCAAAATATGAGTGATCGTAGTAAAGTGGCTTAAAGAAAGCCCTTATTTATTTGCAAGTTGTAACAGTTTTACAAAAAAAAGTCTTCCTGAAAACCAGTACTAATGTGGCCATCACTCACATTTTATTTTCACAAGTTTAAATCACAGTTGCATAGGGAGACATTTGTTTCTGTTGATACCTTCAGACAATGTGGCATACCAAGTTACTAAATGGGAGAAGGAAACAAGATCACTCAACCAGTTCCTTGAAATAGACCTCTCATTTACAATACATAGTTTAACAACTAAAATACCTTATGCTGTTAGATACTTTAGGCACCAACACAAATTCTTTAAGAGGTTATGAAGCACAATTTCCATAACAGTGGTCAAACAGACAGAACCTTTTATATGGCTCTTGGATCTAGACACAGTAAGTTTGGCCACACTAGACTCCACTGGGAAACAGTTCACAAAGCACATCAGAGAATTTCTAAATTCATTCCCTAATTTCATATTATATAAGTGGCACAAAAAAACCCAACCAAACTCTTCAAAAGACAAAGCAAAAGCTTTCCTAATATAAAAAAAAAAAAAAAGAGGCAACAGATAGATTGTTTCCTAATAGTAAAATAAAAGTATGTTATATTCTCAAATAACTATTTCTAGTCATAAAGCATATCCAAAAACGGCTCTGCTCTTTATGCACTTACATAGATTTTCACTTGCCTTTTTTTAAAACTCTTTAGCAAGTACAGTTTAAAATCTGTTATTCAATGAACATTATTTAAAAAACCCTATCCTCAGATTTCTGATGTGTGTAGCAAATACATGCTTTAAAGAAAGGCATAACTTTACCCACCCCATGTGCTGGACTACCCACTAGGCAGAAAGCTAGAATGGACTTCTCCAGGAAGCTCCGCAGCCTTGCATTCCCCAGGGAAATGTCAGTTCTGCACTACAGGATCTGTGGAGTCCTAGAGAAACTATGAAAAGGTAGGTTTCATAGTCACAGACCCAGAGCTTAAAAACCTAATGTCTTCCATGAAAGTGTCCTTTATTTTGTTTTCTTGCATAGAAATGCTATATAATTTAAAGGAATTTACCTCCAGAGGAGGAAAAAAATATTAAGATTTCAGTCCTGTAGTTTAAATGAATGAGGCAACGCTAACACAAGGATGTTGGGAAGGAAAATTCTGAGTGCTTATCCATAAATCCACAGCCTAATGTTGTTGGTGTGAATACTCCCTCTGTAAAGGAATAAATAAGTCAGAGTTAACCTTCCAACAGTGACTTTGTGAGGTCTGTGTCCAAAATCCCTATCCAAACAGAGCTTTGCAAGAGTTTACAACTTGAAGTCCAAACCAGGTTGCTTTGTAATGGAATATTCTATGTAATTAGGTACATGCCTCCATGTAATGACATATATGTCTAAGCTATAGCAATTCAGAACCAAGTTTAGATATTGAACAACTGGAATCCAGCAGTATTTGCCTCCAGAGTTCAGATTCATCTTTAGCTGTGGCAGATATACAATCAGGACATTTCATAACTGCCTTTCAAAACCTTATTACAACTACACAGTTCAATAGTCTTAAAATAAATAGTGCATCATCAGCTAAGTATTGAAATAAACATTTCACCACTTTACACATCATCAGCCTCATTTCAATGCACAACATCATAATTTTGATTCGCAGCCCAATTTCAGTAGCACTAAATGCCTAAGTGCCACATATCCTAGGTTAGTTTCACGTGGACATTCCTCATCATGAATGGTAGGCAGAACTTTGCTGAAGACAACTGGAGCTCAGATAGGATGTTCCAGAAAAAGGGAAAAAAAACAACAGTGCAGGAAGAACACCATGATCAAGTACCTTGGCTTGCTCTTAATGCAGAATACTTGGAGTTTTGCATGACATTCCATAGAATATTTTCTAAGAATGTATAGTCAGTTTGAATTTCTAAGTTAAGGTAATAATTTTTTTAAAGTGAGAAAGTTTAGCTTTTCTTTAACTCCCTGAGGTAACATTACGTTGTAATATTATTAGGAGGCCTGGCCTTGATAGGAACGCAATGAGTAAACTTGAACAAGTCATTCAGCAACTGTGCATTCATTTCCCCTTTCTGAAACAGGAATAATGATACCTCTATTTTTAATCGTGTTAATACCTATCAAAAAGTGCTTGGCATTACAAATACAGATAACTATTTTGTCCTCTAAATTCTTCCACTTTATTCCTATATTACTGCACTGTTATTGGTTTTACAGGATGATTTTAATGATTTTTCCAGTCTAGCTTTACCTATTTCAAGTTAAATCATCATTGGTGACCAGCTGTTTACCTCAAGTGAAATAATTTTCCAACAGTGTTTCTGTCTTTAAAGGTTCACTTTTTCCATTCCTAGGTCCCAGGAAGGAGTCATCGCATAACTACACAGACAAACACACATAGCATGATCAAGTGCAGCTTAAAGGCGGAAAATCCACTTTGCTCCAACGTGTTTTTTGAGGAACATTCTTCTAACTACAAAACCCAAAACAAAACACCAAGAAGAATGAAAAGGACTCTGTCCAAAACAGCATCTGAAAGAATACTACCTTTACTATGCAAGCCCCCAAATGAAACAAAGCTGGGACATTTTTAGTGTATTTCTATTCATGCTATTTCCAGGCTACCATGAACATGACTGTGGTGGCACTGCACAGCCAGTAGGTAGACGAGGAATCTTCTGAGACTGTTCCCTGATTATTCTGCTGGCCCTTAACCTGTTCCAGCTAGTTACTGGCTCACTAAAATTCAAGGAGTGCTAGGGGGAAAAAAGAAGTAGAGAAAAAAAAAAAAAAAGTTTAGCACCTTTTCCACTAGACCTATGTAATCTCTTTCTAAAGGAGTCCTAAAGACAGCTATCAAACTCCTGACCAGCAATGATCATCAGCAACTCAGGAAAGACAGGTTGAATATAGTTTTGAAAGAAGCATGCTCCAGAAGTCATCACCAGAGTATCACAAAACAGCTAACCAACATTTCATCTCCTCTTTCTGAGGCAGACTGTGAGACTGCTTTTAGCATATATACACCTTCCATGCACTTGGCCCTTGTAATCTAGGTATGGACTTAGAATAAACCAAAGGACTTCTTAGTTAATTATCTCTTTCTAGTGATGGATGAGAATCAGATGCCTTGTAATAATGCTGCTATTATTAGCTTGATTGGCTGCCTTTGATACTGTCACAGAAGCATACAGGTTATCTCTAATCTGATTTATCTTGTCCAGAAAATAAATTGACTTCCTTAGAGTAGGAAGGCCTCAGAGCTGAGTCACCTACACACCTCAGCAAGCAGCAATAGGGCCTGCCCTTTAAGTGAGAAATCAAGCTCCAGTAAAGCTGCTCACCCTCTCCATTCTTCCCACAGGTGGCAGGAAGGATGGGGATGGGGAGAGGTGGGTTCAAGTTGAATAATTTTTTTTTTTTTTTCCAGAACTAAGCATAGTGAACATTTACTTTTGAAACTGAATGCCATGTTGAAACAATATTTCCCCCCCGCCAAAGTGCAGTGCCAAATAAAATGGTCTGACCAAAATTATTTGTGTCTTTTCCCTCCCCACTCCGAAAAACCTACATAAAGTCATATCACACAGATTGTTTTGCTTGACTCAGTCATGCATTTTCAGGGGAGGGTAAATTAAAAAAAGAGAGAGAAAGATAAAGACTTTGGTACAATTTAACTTTTTGAGAGGTTTCATTCTTTTCACTTCAGACGTTTCTGCTAATAGTCATGGATGTGGGCTTTTTTTTTTTCCCCTCCACTAAAGGTTTCACACCACCAATTTCAAGTGGCTGGTGAGTGACAAGGGGCCAAGGCAGAAAACACAAATGCCAGCATTTTTTGTATACTGACTCATGTCAGCTTTACCTCATCTGACTTGCACAGTGTAGCTCAGGACCAATGTCTGTGCCCTGCTGAAATAAAGACGGAGGTGAAAATGAGACAGTCACCTTTCAGGTAAAAAACTAAGTGACAGTGGACTGGTAGAAGACAGCCAGACGTAGCTGTACTCCTCCAAGAAAAGGGACTAAATCAGTGCATTAATTTCAGCCACCACATTACAGCAACAGCCTGGTCAGCTTTTCCTACAATCTGAAAATTGAATGAAGGCTTTCCCATTGTTACTTAGAGTTTCATCACCTCAAGACTGAGGTTGTTAACAACACATCCCAGATGGGACTCCATCTGAGAATCATCAGATGACTGAAGCAGACTTAGATACCTCACTGCCATGTGCTGATGTCAGTGCTCAAGTAGCAACTCTGACTGCGCTTAACTAGCAGCTAAATTTGAAGGTGCAGATCAAGATCTATACTGCCTTACAAAACCAAAGCCCATCCTTCAAAAGAAATAATTTTGGTCCATCTGCCATGTTCCTATGACTGTGGTGAGCCAAGACAAGCAAGCTGAACGCTGCTTCCACACCCACACATGCGCCTACCCATGTGGACCCCAGATCCTTCAGAATTGGCCTCTTGCCCTAGGGAATTTCTGGCTGAACTGCAGAAGACAATATATTAAGGCTTTGGAGAAAGGAAGTTTGCATTTTCCAGAATAACAGAAAGGTAGAAAGGAGTTTCTTTAAGTGCTTGCTGGTGGAATTCTTATGGAAATGATTACTGCCATGGTGCTGAGAGTTTATTGTATTATTAATGATTTCTCAGGGCTTCACACAGGTGTTTCATTTTAAATCTAAAATAAATAAGAATGCCTTAAACTATGTCTATGGGTAACATCCAATTTAGATGCATACTAACGCATTCTTTTTGGGGTTTTATCAAAATATAAAATATTGGTAACCCAGATTTAATATTTTATGCAGAACTATTTCAAGAAAATCTTGCAGTAATGCATCTGGTTCATCTGCTCCCTTCCTGGTAAATACCAAGCCCGGTTTATAAATAGAGACATTTTGGATGGAATGCTGAGGAGCTACAGTGCAACAGTGCCATCCCCTGTCTGCAAAAATCGTTGTCTCTCTCTCAGAAAAGCCAAGGACTAAAACGCTCCACCACTGCCTGCTGTAGCTCGATGGAAGGTTACCAGAAAACAGCAACATGAGTGCCACGTGCACTGCACCGTAGTAATGCTGCTGGGGAATTTCACTGTACAAGCTAAGTTCTGAAATAAATTTCTTTCTAGCCAGCGCCATCAACTTTGTGTCAAAATAAATTGCAAGAGACTCCACAAATTTTACATTTAGACTTGGTCTTCAGGGTATTATACAGCATGCAGTCTGGGGGAGGGAAAGCAATTTGCATCTTTTTGTAGTAAGCAGAAAGGAAGAAATTCCCACACACTTTATAAAATCCTGAAGAAAATCTGCTCATCTATACTACTGCTTTGCACATCCACTCCTGTTTCTATTGGAAGCAAGGAGCACTTATTATTAAGTGTCCAAGCACAGCACCAGCTATAACACCTCATAGCTCAACATACGTATTTTAAAAACCAAATTAGAATAGAACATTGCAACACAAACCAGGAGTCTGAAGAAATTTAGGAATAAACAGAGCTACTCCCAAAGGTATTTCTCCTCAGAATTTTGGAAGCTGTTGCATATGCAATTAGTATTTTTCATTTACAGGACTCCTAGAGGGACTTCGATGAATTAAGGGCACAGGCAGGACACATTTGTTTAGACCCCTTCTTTTTTGTCTGTTTTAGATGCTAACTTTCATCCTTTCCATCGTAATAAGACCAGAACAAGAAGAAACTGAAATTAAGCAACATGCTGACCATTAGTCATGCACAGTTACCGACTCCCTGAACTTGGCAGTAGAAATTCAAGCTGATCATTCCTTATGTTAGAGGTAGAAACAACTTAAGTGCCATCTACAAGTGTCTCCTCTGAAGATTAAAAAAAAAATTTATTTTTTTAAAAAATCCTATGCTGATATCCATGTTTGCAAGGGGAAAAAAGAAAGCAAACAAGAAACCCCAAAATACCCATGCCATACAACTAGTATATTGCACTGTTAGTGCTGATTTCCTAAACATATCTCAAGTAAGTGCAAGTAAAGCCAGAGCCATTTGCATAACGCCCTCCAATCTCCTCTTCTTCCAGTATAATACTAAATCAGTCCTGCAAACCAAGAGGAGGCCCACCTTCTAAAGAGGGGGAAGTCTTTTATCTCTTACATGCTATCACTCCTCTAGTACAGACTACCATATGATTACTTTAAGTGAATGTAAAATCTTAGATCTCAGAGCTTGTTTAGCCTGATTACCCTGTTTCGATCAACAGAGTTCAAAACCATCTTTAAAGCAGCTGCAAGTCTGTTTTGTTGTGTTTTTCATATCATCTTTATTATGGTCACTTCCACTGAACGAGTACAGGGAACTACAGCCTTTTAAATCACTGGAGTTCAAAGTATCGCCTCTCTCAGTGAGTCTCTAGCGAAACTGCTGCTGCAACATAACTGCAGATTTTGCAGTTCTTATGCAGCTGCCATGGAATTCCCTTGCTTCATTAGGAATAAATGAAATGTCAATGACCTGCTTCTCTCTTGGCTTATCTACAGCCACACTGCCCCTCCTTGACCAATGATGGGACTTCACTGGGGCCTGGTCATCCCTGCCAAACCAGGTCACACATGTCCTTTTCATGTTTCTTCAGGGCAACAGAAGAAAGGCATACCAGGAAAAGCAGAAAAGAAGCCTTACCCTTCATTCACTGCTGTCCCTAGAATACTTCAAAGAAACCTCAGCTTTCTTCTTTGTGGTTATGGGTCCTTGTAGTAAAATGATTTTCTAGATAACCAGCCAACATGCCAGGTTCAACTTGCTATTAATGCTGCAGTTTCAATCTGCAGCTGGTATTAGCTCAAAGCTCATAAAGCAAATCTATGGGGGGGGTGATAAAAATGACAGACATTGCCTGAAATATTTTAGTTCTTATTTTCATAAGCCTGAAATATTTTATTTGAATCCTATCTATATCAGAAGCTATCTAATATCTGAGCTTTCACCAAGCAAGTCAGCTTCCACTTTATTGTGAACAGGTTATTATAATCAAAACTAACAGCTAGAGCCATTCCACAAAAGAAGTCAGGGGAGGGGAGAGATGAACAAAATAAAATCTAACCTCTAGAGTTAATAAATTGCCAGTTAGCATGTAGTAGTTAACTTTACCTTAGAGATAACTGGTCATCTTTACCTTTTGTGAAGGTTGATGTGATCTCTTCCTCCTCAAACATTTTGCAATTACCTTGAGTTAACTATTTTTAGCTAATGACTGGGTTTAATTGCTGTAAAAGCTCTCAGTAGCAAGTAGCTTTGCGGGAAGTCTCAGACTAGCAAGAATTTAAGGACAACCTATCCAAATAAACAGAAATCAATGACCATTCATAGATAAGCAAGAAAACTACAGACAGATTGATATGACCAAGAATTACTATGCCACCTATCCCAAAGAGGCAGGTTCATCAGTTATAATTTAATAAGGAAATATTGCTACAGGAGTTACGAGGTGGTGCTGTTAAAAATGTTCATTTTACTAGAGAAATTACATCCACACTTTGAAGATAGACTATCCTGTTAAGCTCCCCTCTCTGTTTTAGGTATAATCTTGGAGCAGGATTATGCAGGGAAGAAGGCTTCCTCGTGTCATGCTTCTGAGTAACCCTGACTCCTAGATTGAATTTGCAGGAAGCTTTCTTTACCTTATACTAGGAAAATACACAGATTTGCCCTCTAACGTACAGAAAATTGACTTAGGGAGCCCAAGCTACAGGATAAACTGAGGAACAAGATGAAGCCCAAGCTATGTCCTGGACCCAAGAAACAGCAAACTATTTCCACCAGGTTAACAGAATTACCTGGTTAGTTCTGAGTCTTTCTTCTTCATGTGGGGTTCCTTTGTAGAATATGCATACTTGGCGGTTATTACACAGAAGAAAGACCATGTCTTGAGATATGGAATAAGAACTTTTACCCCTTAAAAAAGGCTTTACTTTTTCAGTTCTGACAAGCAACCTAATCATCATCGTCATTGAAGAAAACACAAAATTGAGACCTACATGGAACTACAGCTTTTCTTAGTTCTATATTGTGAGTCATGGTGTTTCTAAAAACAAATTGCCCTAGGAGATGGCAAAGGCATGGAAGGCCTTTATTTCTGTCCAATTAGGATACATTGAAACAACTTTTTCCAAAGCAACTGATTTTCTTTCTACTCCCTAGAAACAGAAGGTCAAACAATTGGAGTGGTACGAAAGTAACGTTTGGATCCAGGATCACAGAAATTCTTCTTTGGTATCTTCTGTGGTTAATTTAATGTACATGATGCTACTTTAAAAAAAAAAAAAAAAAAAAGAAAAAAAACCACCCACCAAACCAAACCCTAAAGAATTCAACAACCTTAGCAGAGTGGAGAAATGTTTCAGAAGAGAAGGGTAAAATGCAGAGCATCTTCCAGCAGATCCCCTGTTATAAATTCATTGCTGCTATTTAAAAAGTGACGAAAAGTATTTCCTAAAGAAACATTCATATGAATTTTATACAGGCAATTCATTTCCACACTCAGTTGATTCTGGGTAGAATACTGTTATTTTTGCACTGGTTAGAACAAGGTCTACTTTAAGCCAGTTCTCAAACGATATCATTTCCTTCAAAGCTACAACAATCTTGCTGGCAGAGAACTTAGCCTTCAAAAGATGTCAAGATAAAGCCAGCAAGAAGGAAGAGTAAAATATCCTATGAGTATAGCATCTGCCTCTCTATGTTTCATCTTTAAAATACTGGTATCGTGCAGCCACAGATTCTGTTCCAGAAAACAGAAAATAAGAGTTCTTACCTCAGAATCTACTATCAGCACAAAAAACCAAACAAACAAAAAACAACAACAAAAAAACCCGAAATGCCTGTTCTCTGCTACCAGGAAGTTTCTAAAAAGATTTTTTTTTAAAAAGTGCATCACAGAATAAGTCAATTCAGATTCAATTAGCAAACACCAGCCCCCTCACAGCAGTCACATTACTCCCATGTAAAGTGCCACACTATCTTTCAAAGCTTCATATGAAAGGTCAAGGATTTTACTGCACATTCTCTAGACATGAATGTGCAGTATATAAAGGTAGAAGGAAAAATGCAGCCCTCCCCACTCAGCATCCAAAGCCTTTTGTTAACCCATAACATCACAACATTTCAAGTCTGGTATCTGTTGGCCCCAACTGGAAATATTTACAGATCCCAAAAAACATCATGTTTGCAAGAACCTCCCTTTTGTATCACTAAAGATATTGGCACAGAGTTACATCTGTGCTTACGCTGTCTCAGCCAGGCTTCGAAGCATGACCTTTTTGCCTTGGCCAGTGGCACAGTCATTCCCCATCTTATGCTAACAACAGGAGTCTGGGGCTGCTTTAGATTTAGGAAACTCTAGAGCAGCCTAAACGCCCTCTGGATTGGAGAGAAAGATTTTTTATTATTATTATTTTTTAATTTTAAATTTGATTACAACTAAGCAAGGGAATAAAGATGAAAAAAAGCAACTAATTTATTTCCTAAGATTTTGTTTAGAACTTTTTTTAAAACCCTACACAACTCCCTGTCTTGTTACGTGCAGTTTCCCCCACCTGCTCACTACTAGCATTTAATTAATGTACTTCATAGTTTGCTGCTTGCACTTCTCAGCAAGTCATGGTTTTGCCTTAAACCTCTGCTGACTCACCCCTCTGCAGCCTCTCTTTCATGCCAACAGCAGCTCTCTTCTTTCCAGTTAACCTCATTTCGGCCAATTTCAACACAGCTACATGCTCACACATTAAGAATTCAGACCGCTAAGCAGATCCAAACAACAGGTGTCATTAAAACCACACCAGAATTAATGCCTCCAGCAATAACTGCTTCAGAAAAATAGTAGGTCCTCTTCATTTTTATGTTATGCCAAAGCAAACTTTCAGCCCACTACTTCAGTGGTTTTTAAAAGAACAAAAGATCTATAGACAACAAACACAACACTAAATCATAAGAATTAATTTCCAAGTGATCAGTGGGAAGTTAGAACAACAGTTTCCATAGAGAAAAGTCCTTGGCAACACGTCCTTTACAAAATCTTTTCTAGCACCTCAATTTTAAGACCAAAGTCTAGCAAGAGCCTTCTGCAGGAACAACTGTTGTCCTGCCTGCTATCCAATAACAAATAACTTCAGATGGCAGTAAAAGAGCCTAAGGGTCCGATATTGAAGATCCCCAAATCCTGGAAAAAAAAAAACAGAGGTTGCTCTCTTCTTTTCTGAAATCATCCAAGCCACAAATGGAACACAATAGCCTAGCCCTCAAATGGGGGCTGTCCCTAACTGGGGAGCTATAAGTCTTTTTCAGTGGTTGTATTCTGCAAGAAAACAATGGCCCATAATGGCAAAGTACCGAAGCAGCACATTGCTCTCCTTTTACTCTTTACAATCCCAGTTCACTGCCAAATCACTTTCCAGGAGTGCAAACAGCCTAGGCTCCTGACTACACTGGAATAATGGGGGTAGTTAAGTACCTTGGTATCATCCCGTATTTTCAGACCCCTATATGGTCCACAGAATAAAGTGAAAGCCACTAAACTTTACAAGAGGTGTGGTGTGGAAATACTGATCAAGTGGTGACACTTGCTAATGCATACCCAGCCTTTAAAAGAAGTACACACCACAAATGTGTGAATTCCTATGTTCATGTCATGTTAAACAGATGTTTCTTAAGTCCAGATGCATATAATTGCTAATGAAAGTCTCTCCACAGACGGGGGGAAAGAAAAAGAAATCCAAGCACTAGCCAAACCACAAAGGCTACCATCCCTCTCCTTCCTAAGGGAAAGCACATCCCACAAGCTCTGTAACCTAGAATGCTCATTTTAATACTTCTCTTGAGGATAATGAATAGCATAAAGCACTTAAATACCCTTTGAAGCCTCCATGTGTAACACTTACCATGAAGTGTAGTACATAGTGTTGTATAGATACTGTTTTCCTTCCATTTTAAACAGAATGAATCCCCAAGCTTCTCTTAAGGGGTTCTCAATGCAATTATCAGTCACGCTCATATGCACATCAGTTTCAAGGCTTTCATTACATGTGCTACATTTCAAGTATTGATCTAACACTTCATATAACTTACTCTGGCATTTAGCTTAGTTTTCAGTCTTTGTGATGCCTCCTGGAAACTGAGCGACAAATATCTCTTTGCTATGACTTTAGAGCACACAACATAGAATCAAATATGTAAACTCACACGGCAATAAAAACAAAAGCCCTCTTAAGCTTTCTTTATGTTCATAGAGCCACCTTCAGATAGTGGGAATCCTGAGTACAACTGCAGATGGCAACTGCATCTCTGTTATTTTTCTCTCAAACCACACTATGAATAAAGACAGAGCCACTCCATGTTCTCCATCCACCTATTCTCTGTAGTTCTCCAAAAAACATTACTATGCAATGTAAGAATTGATTCTGTAAGGTTTGTGAAATTCACGTTACTTCAGGCAACAGAGAGGGGGAAAAAAACAAAACCAAACCTACCACACAGCCAAACAACCCAGAAAACAAGGCAATGATCACTGTTTCCTTCTCCCTCTCTCAAACCAAAGCCTCAAAATGAATAATCCCGAAGAAACCAACCTCAGGAAGTGTTCTATCAAACCAAAAATCCCCACAAAAATCTTCTTGCCAAGCTGTGAATATCTATCCATAATACACTCCTCAAAGAAGCTCCTGAAGGATGGGGGGAATGGAGAAACAAGGACCCTAGAGAAAGAACGCATTCAAACAGAAGGCAGAAGATTAATTTGACCAAGAGTGTTATGAAGCTATTCAGAATCTATCCTCTCTACCTGTTCCCCCAAAATATAAGCGATAAGGTCACAGTGACCACTTTTAAAATTAAAAAGGGGTGTGTGTGGCAGGCTTCCTGATATTATGACTGCTTCCTAAACTCTCCTCAACTCAAAATCCTTCTTGTGCCATAGGAGTCCTTTAATGCAAACACCCAGCAAGGCACTTACACACCTATTTAAATTAACACATGTGGGGAAAAAAAGCAGTTGCAGCATCAAACATACTATTTGTGAATCTATCATAGAGTGAGCCTCCTGACACCAGTTTTTCAATTTAGGAATATAAATCTCAAGGAATAGGAGGGAGTGTCTGTTTCCTAAACAGACTAAATCAAGAGATTAGATACAGTGAGTCACAAAACACACTCACTCTTTTTTTTTCCAGACAAACTTAACTCCAAATAGTCTACCTGTACAAAAAGATTCAATACACAGTTATGTTGTCTTCTGACACCAGAGGAACATGTCGTGGCTGAATCTTTACCACAAGTTCATACATATTAGAAGCTTCACTTCTCCAGAAGACACAAAATAAATCACCAGGGTACACTCCAGAACTAAAGTTTAACAAACAAAAAAATTAAGAAAGAAGACAAACCAGCCCACCCAAATTTACCCACAATCAGATGACAGCAACCTGAATACTCATAGGTGGTTTTCTACTCCACAGGGGAAAAAAACAAAAAAAAAGAAAGAAATAGAAATGGCACATCAGTACCGGCACATATACAATAGGTTCAGTTCCATGCAACTTATTTTATGCCTCAATTATGATACCAACAAATGTTCACATTGGAACAACTCCACCCCAGCTGAAAATACTGTTAAACACTTCTTGTATATCTGCAGAATTTAGCCTGTCACTTAAGAAAACGCCTTTGCTAAGGCATTTTAGATCAATGCAGAAGTTACGATAATCAAGTTACTAAAATTGAGCACACTTTTCTACCAGTAAATGTAAGAAGACAATTGCGTTTCCAAGCAACAATTCTGCTACTGAGACTCACAGATGCTAGAGCAGGAGGGAAGAGCAATTGCAAGATTCAACAGATGGTAACAGAAAGCCCCTGCTTCACCAGCCACAGAGTGTATTTGCATCTGTAAAGGTAAAGCAGATCTGGAGCTCTATTTTATACATTATCCAAGAATCTGTTTGTTTGGGGTTTGCTTGTTAGTTTGTTTTTACCTTTTGGAGGTGTGCTTTAATGCACTGCAGAGGTGCTAGACTGACATGCCCCCAAACCAATGTCCCTCCTGTTTGTGGGACACCCTTCATCTGAACAGAAGTAACATTAGCTCCCTGATGTGGCCTACCTTATCAAAGGAACACAGCTAAAAGGGATGGTGTACTCCAGCAGCCAAATCAAGCTTTTCTTGTGTACTCATGGGCTGCCTGTACGATCTCTCTGAGATGCAGCTCTCTTTAAGGTCTTTTAAACTCTTCAGTTCCACTAGACCTGCCAACAATGCACAACCTGACTCCACAGCTCAGTCCAACCATCTCAGCTGCTTCATCCTCCTGCTTCTGTGAGGCTACAGGCTTTCTCCTGCAGAAGCAGCTATTCTTCCCAGTCTCGAAGGTTATCTACAGCTTCTGTGTGAAACACCCCAACAGTAGCAATCTTCCTATATGGTCAGTGTTCGACCCAGGCACTATGCACAACTGCTTCTCCTTAGGCAGCTAAAAACCTTCTTGCACACTTAGCATGCTCTTTGATAAACTCCCACTGTGTCCAGTACTTTTCAAGCAGAAAGCCTGATCTGAAAGAGTATCCTTCTCTGCTTTTCCAAAGTATTTCTGGTACAGCTCTTTTAAGTCTCTATTTTGCATACTCTCTGCCATTTGCATCTAAAATGTGTCCCTGTTGAATTTGAGACACATCAGGAGCATGGGCTTTCCATTCTTCAGCTCAGACCAGTCACAGGCTAGCAAGGTGGCTGCAAACCTAGGGTAAGATTGCAAAGGCTGCTTTTACTGTAATGCTAAAAAGAGCACAGAGAGAGTTTCCTCTGTCCAACAGATTGAAAAAAGGATGCATGGTCAGAAGAGGGAGAGTTTGCTTTATAACATACTCCATCTACACAGCTTTGAAAGGCTGATAAGCACTGTAAACAGTCACAGTCTCCTGGGGAAGAGGGGGCAGAGAGGTACCCCACCTCCCCAAACATTTTTTCTTTCTCTGACGAGATAAAATTCATCTTAAGCAAGTGACTGAAATCAACAATAGGTTGTTGATCATGTGAGCCAAGATACCAGAGAATACTCAATCTAATTTAACGGTCTCTCAGCCAGCTAGAGTGAACATTTCTATGCAGAGTTTTGCTGTAAGAAGGCAATAATTGTCTATTATCTGTCAGGCAATGCTGATTACTTTTTAACCAAAAGGCAGTTCTCTCATTTTGAATCTATGTAGTAGAGTTTAACTCACTCTTATTGATTAACATTAGAGCAACCACTGCTGATATGAATGATCTCCCAAACTCAGGGCATTTGCAGTAGGGTGGATGTAGCATGTCTTTCTATGCACTAGGTACTGAAAAAAGAA
>VYXH01010797.1:920849-939970 GCA_013397275.1 Burhinus bistriatus
GGGTGGATGTATCAATTCTTTCTATAAAAAAGTGAATAAAAAAAAAAAAAAAAAAAAAAAAAAAAAAAAACCAGTCACAAACACTTATTTCAAATGAGGGTATAAGAGATATACCAGCATCTCTTAAAATCTTCTTCTCCCCTCCCATTTTGTGCTTTCTCAGCACTTTTTGAATGAAACCAGAACTGGAAGTTGAAACAGAGCTGAAGGGGTATGCAAAGGACCTTAAGTCAGACGTCCCAACAGGAACTATGCAGACACAAATATACAGTCCTTACCTCTGGGGATTACAGCTTTAGACCTTAATTTTGCCTCATACCTATGCAGACTCTTCCTCCTCAAAAAAATCAATAGAAGAACACAATGCAGAGACTAACACAATAAGCCTACAAAATATTCACAGTGAAAAAGTTGGGACTAGGGTTAATTTTTTCCTTGGTTTTCTTGCCCACACTCCCACCTTTTCCTATTTTATAGAGGGAGAAGACCTTCACAGGATGAAACAATTGTTAACCTCCTCCAAGTTTTAGCTTTTCTCCATTTCGGAATAAAAGAAGCAGTGTTAGTTTAAAACTAGACTAAAAGGTGGTGGGAAAGAAGGTACATACCGTAACTCTGCTCTTAGCACAGCAAGCTAAACAGGATTTGAATTCTCCGCCTTTGAGACATGAAGTAACTATAAATCCCACTAGGAGAAGGCCATTTGCTGACAGAGATCGTAGATAGCAGGTGTTAAATTACCTACTGTTCAGTGCCTCATGAATACAAATGTATTGAGAACTACCTTCCAAAAAATAATAATCCAACAAAAGAAGAGTTCAAACTGACTCACTGGGGAATGATGTAAACTAGCCAAGATAACATTTCACAGATCATAGCTGTTTCCACAGATTACAGCTGTTTCCAAACAGACTAGTTAGAGGATGTTTGCCCAGCATTTCTTTCGCATTACATTAACCTACAGCTAATATGAGACTCATTTTCACAGACACCATAAGCATGTTAAAAAAAAACAAAACCAAAAAACAAACACACACAGCATCCCTGCAAATGAACAGGCAGTACCTGCAATTACAGAGGAAATGGGATCCCAAGTTTGTTCTTACTGCACACACACAAAAATCCTGAAAAGCCATTATTTGCTAAATCCAGTTCTACAAATAGGGAGAAAGACAGTATATCAAATATAACCACTATGTACTTGTCACCATGTGACAACTAATTTTTTTCTCTAAACGGTTAACATCATGATAATCCACATTTCAGGTTCTCGCTGATTCTGATAACATAGCCCACAACACCGCCCTAATCAAAACAACATATATGATGCTTAAACCAGATAATCATATGGCTGGGCTCCTATTCCCGCTTGTGGATAGAAGTGCTGCAGCTAGGTGGATATAAATTGTAATGCACAGGTATAACCCACCACAGTGAAAGCTACATGTGAAGAGTGACAATAAAAGGACATCCATCAAGGACTGGGGTTGTTTATTTTTGAAAGGACTAGGGGAGAAGAGAAGGCAATTGTAGAAAGCAATTGTTTTTATAAACACATGAAGGTTATTCCTTCAATGTCCTTCAGTAACAGATCACTAACAAGAACCTCTTTTCTATGAAGGTTGATATCTCCCTGGTTACATTGCACAGTGCCTCTCATTACTGTTTCAGCACATCTTAACTTTTTGCCCCTATAGAGATACAGGAATCTTTACTGAAACTACTCACACATTTCTGCAGTATCATTTTTTAATCTTGCATCCAATAAATATTTGTTTTTGTTAGTGCCACTGGCCAAGTGGCCTTTGATAAACAATAAATACTGCAGCATAGTTTTCTCATCAATCAAGCATATAAAAGGCCAATCCAGCAATTTAATCTCCTTTTGCTGCAAGCTGTCCAAACACAGTGCTTTTTAACAAGACAGTTTTGTTCTAAGACTACACACTCCATCCAACTCTTGTCATTAATTTGAAAAATTACATGCATGATTCCCAGTCCCTGGGAAACATGTAGCTATCTTACAACTATTCTTTAGAACCAAATTTCTTTTAAACGGAGTTGGAATGATTGCTGACACAATAGCTGTCAAAGCAGAAAAATAAAATTTAAGATCCATGACATGATTTCTTAAATGGTGTCTGGTTTCGTAAAGGTTTTCTTTGTTTGTTGCTTGGGTTTGGTTTTTGAGACACGCCCAGATTCTAATTTTAAATTTGAACAGAGGTCGAACAACTCAAAACTAATTACTTGGTCACACCTATTACAAAGGCATCATGTTTTAAAAACAAAACAAACAAACAAGAAAGCATGCATTTTTTCCTCTCACTTTCCTAAAGCAGAAGAGAACTCCAGGTATTTGAACCACATATAGATTATTTTTACGCACACAGGGTCAACAGTCTGTTCAATGTCTTTCAGTGACCACAGCGTTTGCTACCGATACTGGATTTCTCTTTCAAACACAGCATGGCAAGCTGTTGTGCCTGTATCCCAGGTCTGCCCTGCAGGACAAGACGGTCCTAGGTCTAAAGCAGGAAAGTCAGCCCAGAGCAGACTGGAAAGAAGGCCATTACAGAAACGTGGGGCAGCCTTCCAACAGGAGCAGAAGAGGCAAAGACCCAGCCTAACTCATTCTGAAATAGAGTATCATTTTATTGCAAGGACTTACTACACAGCTGCTGAAATTCAACAGCCTCTTCAGTCCCACTGTCCAAAAATATATTTCACTCCACAGGTTATATATCACAAACCCACTAGGTCTTCAGATCAAGAAGTTTTGTAAACAGACTTCAGTTTTTCATTTTCTCATTCAGATTTCGTTTTCTCATTACTGGAGAGAGTCCAGCGTAGGGCAACAAAGATGACTAGGGGATTGGAGCACCTCCTTTATGAGGAAAGGCTGAGAGAGCTGGGACTCTTTAGCCTGCAGAAGAGAAGGCTGAGGGGAGACCTTATTCTTGCTTTTAAGTATCTATAGGGTGAGTTAAAGGAGGATGAAGGCAGACTCTTTTCAGTGGTTCCCAGTGACAGGACGAGGGGCAACGGGCACAAGTTGGAACATAGGAAGTTCCATTCAAACATAAGAAAAAACTTCTTTACGGTGAGGGTGGCAGAGCAGTGGAACAGGCTGCCCAGGGAGGTTGTGGAGTCCCCTTCTCTGGAGATTTTCAAGACCCGCCTGGATGCAGTCCTGAGTAATGTGCTCTAGGCATTCCTGCATCAGCAGGGGAGTTGGACTAGATGATCTCTGGAGGTCCTTTCCAACTCCAAAAATTCCGTGATTCTGTGATTCTGTCTCAAGCTCAAGTTGATGTTCATGGCAGTGTCATCACCCTCTTGGTAAAGATGACTAGTAATCATCAAAAGACCATTGAGCAGCTGGTCAACAGCGATGAGTTCTGCTGGATTCAAACTGATGATCTACTGTGGAAGTGAAAGTCTCTCTACTATTTTACTAATCCTTCAAGCAACCCCATGTGCTTATTCCCTTATCTCCTACCCCTTCCAGTAAAAAGAATTTAGGCAAGAACAGACTGAAACTTTGCTCCAGGAAAGTTCCCTTTGAAGTTATGCATCATTCATGCATTATGTAGAAATCTCTTTTTTTTTTGACTTGTAAAAGTTAAACTGTCTCCTGACCCGAAAATGTGAGCAGGAGACCTTTTGAAATTTTCATCATGGAAACCCATTGTAACAAATTAACATTTTAATCCATTTACCTTTCCAAGCAAATTTTAAAATGTCAAGTATTTTACACAAAATGTACCACGACACAGAACATTTCTATCCAACAATGCTGGAGTGCCTTTCAGAATTACTCAAAATAAACAATCCATTAGTGAGAATGGCATAGTTTCCTAAGGTCTTAACTAGCTAGACAGTGAGTGCAAAAGCTGAATTGCCATTCAGCAAAACAGGTAAGTTTCATTTCAAACTTTAATTTTGTCTTTGTTTGGGGCAAAAAGAAATTTAAGCACAAGTCCCATACATACACAAGAAATTTTTTCAAACACTTCTGTTCATAACAGCAGAAGATCAAGCGGCCGTTTTGACTTAATTTTCACTGTTATTGAGGGTACAGATGCAAAAGGAGTTTAGGAATGTAGTGAGAGGGGGAAAAAAATGCAAAACAAAGCAATGAAAACAAAACAAGAAAAACCCTATTCACTCTCATCCCCTGCAAATCCCGAAGTAGACAATGAATGTGAAGAAGACAGTCTAGAAGCAGCCAGGAGAAGCAGACTTCTTCTACGCTACCTGGGACACCATTGCTTGTCTAAATTCTAGGAATATTCCCCATGGTGACACGCCAGTCACAGGTAATCCCACTTAAGAGTCCACATAAATACTTCAGTTCTCCCAGCTGCCTTTTGTTTCTTGCACTGAAACATCCCAGAAGAAGAGACATCCTAGGTGAAAGAAGGAATAGGAATTGCTGTGCTAGGAGATAAGACTCCGAAATCTGGTGCCCATCTGCACAGTGAATAATTGATCTCCACTGGACAGAACTCACTACCAGCACTCTTGTAATTTAGGGCTCACTTCCCTGAGACAGTGATGATACACTGATGAACACCAACCTGAGCCAAAGACTAGAGCAGTCCTGTGGGAGCAATACTGTCATCCCAAACCACCAAAAGCCTCCACCCTCAATGGACAGGTGGAGAAACCTCCTCATAGCCACCATATTCACATGCTCCCCAGTCAATTTCACAACCAATGTTGCTCATAATCTGGGCTAGAAGATAAACTGAAATGAGGCACAGGAAATATTAAAGATTGTAGAGGAGGGAGGAAAAAAAGAAAAGAGAAAAAAAGAACCTCAGAGCAAAGTCTTCTGAACTCGTAAGGAAATCATACAGAAGATCCAATTTTATTTACAGAATCAAAAAAATTTTTGAGTGTAATTCATAATGATAAATACAACCTTTTGTTTTCATTTGAAACACCTCATGTCTCAGCTAAAAGAGGGATCCAGGAAAAATAATTGTGTTTGCTGCATCTGGGAGGTGGGAAATTATAACAGTGGATTTCAAGTATGACAGTCTAGGTGCCTATGGGCCTCCTCATGTAAATATTCGTAACAGTGATGGGCTTTTGTGGTGTTACCAGTTATTTCATCAGACTCTTCTTCAGAGCCAGGAGGTAAAATAATTAATCTTCACGTTACATGCCAAAATGCCATTGTTCTTTCTTCAGATCCTAACCCATACCTCAACCACCCATAATTCAAACAGAAAAACACTCAAATAATCAAGCGTGATTCATATTCTCGGTTCAGGGAAAACCTTAATTCCAGGTAATTCGGTGACTAAGTTAGCCATGTTAATTGGGATGGCATTTGGCCTGCATATAACACTTGCTTCAGGACAGTGCATCTCTTCAAGACATTTTCATCAGCTTATTGGGTCTCAGAATTGAGAATATCTACAAAAAGTACTGCATAACATCTGGCCAATCTGTTCTCCATTGCAGCCTATGCTCAGGAGCTGAGAAAATTACTCTCAATCAACCTTTTAGACGATGAAAATTTAACAATTCACATGTACTTCCCAGAGTCTGCAGGTACAAATCCTAAATTAGTGTTTTTAGCAGCTTCTGAAATAAGGAAGATTTCTTTCCTCCCACAAGGAAAAAGGAGGGGGAAGGAAAGAAAATCTAGCTTAGTTTTTCATTATTGCACATTTTAAAGCCTGATTAGCAATTATCTCAAACTTACTTAAAAAAGAAAGTTTTAAGGCATTTATTAAACTAACCTCCTGAGACACTAGGTCTGTACCAGCATTCAGCATAGTATCCTTCTGGCTGTCCCTCGCACATCATACATTTAGAGCGCCATTTTCCAGGCACTACTTTATGTTCATTGATTTTCAGTATCAAATTACTTTTCCTAAGTTGCAGCTCTTTCTAATGATGGCAGGAAGAAATAAGGGGACCAACAATTATTTCAAATTTGTACTTTTCTAAGCTGTCCCAAATTTCTTATTCCAGATACGCACTTTTTCAGTGAGACTGACAAGAAAAAACATGAAATCAACAGAATGTTTAGACATTCATGGCATACTTGGAACTCATTTGAAGACTTAACTCAGCAATGCTTTTACCATACATGTGGGTTGTTCAGAAGGGGTTTTCATCACCATTTGCATTCAGGAAAAGAGGCAAAACAAGCGATATAGATATGTTCACGTGAGAAGCAGCTGCTGAGTGTATCCCAATAATCTGCACGGAGACTGAAGGAGAAGAATTACACTCTTAGGGGCTATTTTATTAATTTCAGAGGTCTGAGTATGTTATTATTCACCTAGGATACAAATTCAACCATCCTGTGATAGGAAAATGAGGCTCAGAATGAGCTGCATTCTGTTGACAGCAGCTTTTCAACGGTCTAAGTGTCACATTACCACTCCGACAAAACTTATCTGTGACAAAACCATATAGAGTTAACTTTAATAAACTCCACTGCTTAAGTAAAACAGCTTTGACTACTGCTTTTGAACACCTGGAGGTCAATTTCTGTTCTTTTTTCCGCAATCTTGATGAAAATTACCTCATCTGAGATATGTGGGAGACTTTTTTCATTTTTTTGTTGGTTTGGGTTTTATATTTATTTTTATTCTCTTAATTTTTGCAGGGTCCCTCAGAGATAAACAAAAGTCAAAAGTGAACATGAAGTGGTGGACTCAGTAAAACATCGTGAGATTACACATTTATTCTGTCTCACTGTTCTAATGGTCAGGTTTGTCTTGTTTATAAGCAAAGAAAAGCCTTTTTTTCTTAGCTGTCACCCTGCAAATTCAACCCAAGGTCCCAAAGATTAAGCTATACTCCTTCATGCTAATTGATTATCTGCAGACATGGCTCCCTGCAGTTCATTACAGTACCTACCATTCTCTGGCAATCCTATGGCAATGGGGCCTCTGATAACAGACCCTTGGCTGTGCAGAGAGAGTCAAGGAGAATCTTTTATGCTCTCCAGCAGCCATTTGTTCCTGCTGTCTGTACTGCAGAACTCAAACATCTATATTTATCGTCTCTCACAAAAGCAGATCTGCCAGCTATGAAGGTGCTACATTTTTACCTTCCTCAGGGTCCTCATGCACTCTATTTCTAAAGTTCAAAACTAGACCTCTTGTTCCTGAGGTAAAGAAAAACATATCACCAAAGAATTCTGAATTCAGCTTGCATTCCAGGTCTTCTCTCCCTACCACACTCAGGTAACATTTCAACTGCTCTCACTATGTGACAATGCAACTTGGAAGTTATTTTAATCTGGTCAGGTGTCTCAAATAGTCAGTGATTATTTTAAATGCTTGTGTATGCTGAAATAGCCATGCACATTGGGAAGAGCTAAACAGGCTTTGCCTGTATAACTCCAGAGAATCTAGCATTTGACTGTCTAAAGCAGTATTTTCAAGGTGTGCTTTCCCCTCCCCCTCTGATTCAAAACAGAGGTTACTACCATGAGCCTCTATGAACCTTATTTCATAGTGAATGCAAAAAACTAGGTTAAGGCATTATTAAGCTTGTACAGATAGGTACAGAAATACATCATGAAAGGGAGAGCTGAACGTGGAAAAAAAGTCTGTTCTTTATTATTGTCTGCTCTGTTGCCATGCTTTTTACATGAAAGCATAATTCTTTTAAACAAACAAAAAAGTTATTTAGTATAACATAATTATGAACCTGAAGACTACCATAAAGAACATTCAAAAGGCCAAAACTGGGCTATACATTCGCTCATTAGCACCTTGTAATCCGTGCAGTGAAAAACTCATTTCACATTGGTATAATATAGGGCATTTTTAATACAGCAGACATAAAAAACAGAATGAGAGAGAAAATGGATGCCCCAATATTCCAGATATGAGTTGGCCAGCTATTACCTAAAAAAATATCTTTATCAATGTAAACAATCCTTTTAAGAATTTAACTAAAGAACCATGGAGTTCCTTTATGTACTGGATCCCATCAAGATAAGGAACCATTACAGATTTTCCCAAAGTAGTTTAAGAAATCCTCCTTTGGATTTTCAACCCTGGATGGCAATACCAACTGTACCATCATCCCAGACTAAGTACAATTAACAAAAGATTGTAACTGAAACTCATCTGAAGCTTTGGTCAAGGCTGGATTTCTTTGCAAGGTAAAACATTCCGCAAAGTAAGAGCCAGCGCCCTCTATGTCAGAGGTTGGCACAGATTAAAGGTGAACACTAAATAAGGCTCCATAATTTCAAGCTTAGCACACTTTTCTTAGGGGAACAGGTCAGAAGTGCCTTTCCCTTCAAACAGCAGCAATGGAACAGAAGTGAATTACCTAGTAATTTCTGCAGCAAGACTTCTTCACACTGCTCTCTCTACTTGGCAAACAGTAGGGCTTACCCACATTAATTAACAGCAGCAGGAGCTACACACACACTAAAGACAATATTGAGATGTTTCAAAGGAAGACTGAGTTATGTCTCATGAGGGGCTCAAATACAGCAACTCTGCTCTAAGAGATCCCACATGGAACACATTCTGGCATCAGATATCCCAAGCAATGGCAAAGCAAGTCTAGGACACAGCTTGTGCTAACGATGGTACTGCCCTTGACAGAAACTTGATATTTTATTAAAGTGGAGGAAACAGCTTTAATATTATAGGTGCCCTTATTTTTTTCATACAAATAAACAGCAGGTCAAGAAAGAAACCTTGCTTCAGGGACACACTGTACAAGTGCTTTAAGAAGCAAGGCAACAAGTAGAAATGGGATGCTACATAGGGATGCAGCTTGTTATCTTAGCTATCAACACCTTATCAACAACTCACACTCCTGAAGTGATGAATGTAAATGCAATTAGCACTTTCTCTCCCTTTCCTCATGAGGAGTATCTCTGCCTTTTTCCAGATTCACCAAGATATTTTTAAGCTTTGGATATGTAGCATATGTCCAATCATTTACCCACCTGACCCTTGCTTGGCCAGGAAACAAATGGTCTTCATGATAAACAGTTTCATAATGTAAAATCTAGAAGACACAGCACAAGTCTGAATTACCCTTTTTGATGGAGTTACCCACTGCAGGTCCCATAGGGAGTGGCAACCCTATTAGAAGAGAGCTGTGATCTCCTTTCTCTGTCACTGGGCAGGATACTTAATCCTGTACCAGTGAGAATTTAAGGGGACCTTGCTGGCTAATTAGATTATGAACTCCCACTGTACTATGGAGCGGTTATTTACTTCTCTGTGTTGGTTTGCATTCACACCTACTCTTCTCTTTTTTTCCTTCTGCCTCACAAGTTAAAGACTAAGTATAGATTCAACAAAACACAAAAATTAACTCTTAGATAATCTTGGACTGACTGGAATTCACCAGTTGTCAAATGACTTTACACTGACTGCACAGGAAGTGGGTACCAAAAGAAACATTTTGGAGGTCTTAGGGTGTTGACCTCTAGTGAATACTGAAAAGAAATTAGATGCCTCACCCTCATTCAGTATCAGAACCTGAATTAAGACGTTTCCTTTGTTTATGTTGAACCCATACCTGCTGTATCCTAAAACTCTACTTTGCCATGGGCTGACATACGTTCTTGATTTCTTATATAGAAACTGGTCCACCCCATGAAAGTATTCAATCATTCAATAGGCCAGAGAGTGGGAATGACTCTGTCATCCCAATCCAAAATGGCTAAAATACCACTCACCTGCAGAAATAGGGGAATGCCCCTGCTCCTCCTCTTTGCTTTGACTCATACCACAGATTTGAACATAGGCCCCAGTAGAGTTCAGGCATGCCCGTCAGATCAGCTGCCCAGGCAAGAGATGCAGAGAATCCTCAGTTTTAAATTCTAGTGCAGTTCATGCGTGGCAGAGCTCAGAGCTGCAAATGGCTCTGAAACATAAGCAGGAACAGGATTAAGCAGCAGCTCAGCACAGATTTTGTGGTGGAGGGAGATGAAGAGTCCTATTGGCTAAATGTGAAACTAGAAACAGAATTGCACAGGAGTGAATTTGCACTTGAGATAATTAGCTCTACAGAGAGCACAAACACAAGTGCCTGTATAGGCTAAAACACGGTATGTTGGTAAACAGAAAAAATACCTAATATCATAGCAAGCACTGCCTGTATGCCTCAGATCTGATCATCAATATTATATATTCTCTAGGGCTGGAGAAACTGCGAACAAAAATCAAGGAGTAAAGGATAGGCCAACCTCATTAGAAAGCAAGGTAATTCACAATCAAATACTCAAGTTTTAGCACCTGCAACCTGCTAAGCAAAGGAAACACCTGGAAGAGTTCAACGCGATAACCCCTTCATACAGTATAATTTAGAATTCTTGTGCATCCTGTTCTTGTCAAATTCACAGCATTTATACCCATTAGGTAAATATATCCAAGCTAATATAAGACGAAAAGGAAAAATATTGTTAGTTCTTATGTTATTTGAGCAGTTTGGAAATGTATTTAATTGCAACAATTTGATTGGGAGATAACTTGCTCAAAGTTATATATGTCAGAACTATTAAGTAGTTTCATTATCAGTACAGAGACTTTTCTTTCCCTCTTTGCAATCATCTCTCATCTTGAATTGTCACTACCCAGCACTCATCTCGCTATCACAATCTGCAGCAGCCAAGTGATAAGGCTTCATGTTTACCTTTAAGAATGCCAATTGTTCATGCTGTCAGTGCTCAGGTTTTATCACCAGTTCAGTGGCAGTGAAATTGAGTTTTTGGAGGAGGGAGCCTGCGTTATGTGAGAACAGTTAAATGCAAGGACAGCAGTATTTTTGTGACTGAGAAGTCAGCTGCAAAGCCAGCATTTACTATCCATTTGAGTCAGCCATGGCCATAGAAGAGAACCTGATGGCATGATGATAGCAAATTTGCTTGCAGATTTTGTGTGCACAGAGTTCAGTGATTCTCAGATTTTGCCTGCATTCTACATATGGTCTGCAGAGTAGAAAGGGTGAAGTATATATTATTTTTCAAGCCACGTTGCTCTCTGCAGGAAAGCAAGCAATCCAAGACTTTTCATAGGCTCACTAAAGGTGTGTTTGTTTGAGTTTTTTTGTTTAAGTATATTTGAAACTGAGAATTTTTATCTGTATCTCATTTGGCTTTTTTGGATGGAGGCAGCTTAGTGGGCGATTTCACCATTGGAGGGGTAATGCACTCACTCAGATAGACAAAGGCGTGACAAGCAAGCGATATTGAGAAATTATAGCAACAGGTACAGAGAAAAAAGGTAACACAAATAAATGAAAGAGCCCATAACTCCAGGGAAGGAAAAGGCACAGATACATACAGGAGGGTAATACTCAAATCAATAATTTATTCATACTTTTTACAAATTACTTGCATAAACCAGAAATACACAGTAGGAACTATTTCTTGCAATCCAAAGTGAAGATACTGAATACTAGTATTTCAAATGCTTGGATTAAATTGGAGAGCAAGAATAAACAAAAATAAAATAATTTCTCCATTTCAAATGCAGGAATAAAATAAACTTATGGAACAATTTTTCTAGCCCCTAATACCCAGGATATTTTATCTGTTCTAGCAGGATAAGAATTCTCATCTTAACTGCAAGAAGTTTATGAGATTACTATTACTACATTTAAATAGGGAAGACCATCCCATGCTTAACGATGATATCCAAAGACAACAAATTGTAGGAATAAAAGCAATAGAACTGAAGACCTTGTACTGCAGGTAGGATCACTAAATTGATAGCATGTGAACATAGCATTCTGTGAAACACCCATCACTAGTAGGTGCATGAAAAAAAAAGGTAAGCATCCTCATAGTGTACTTAGGGGGACTGTGAAATCAGGATCAATGGTCTGATGGCGACCATCGTATCAGGTGGTATAGCTGGATATTGCTCTGAGTTCCCAATAGGCTAAACTTTTGTTACGTAAAAACTAAAAAAAGAAAATATTAGGAGAGGGTATTTGTAATTCATATGTATAGTTTCTCTAGAAGAGTACATGAAAAACCAACTGGAAGGATGGATTTATCAGAAGATTCATAGGAAGTAGCATAAAGGCCAGTGGAGTGACACAGACATGAGGTCAGTGACTGACAAGACTCAGAAGTCCACCTTCCAAACTTAATTCTTAAACTTAATTCTTCCCAGAGAATGAAGGAAATTAAGGACAGAGGCTTCAGTGGATGCTGTTCCTATCTGTTGAAGTATTTATTACATTTTCATTCCTCACCTTACAGGTGGATTTATTCTACCCTCATTTTAGAGAGGGAAAACTGAGACATGGAGCAGAGTACATCAGTCCCTCAAGGGGGCAGAGGTGCTTGCTGGCTGAGTTAGGAGCCAGGTTAAGTGGACTTCCTTAACCTGCAGACCTGAGGGTGGTGAGACACTGGAAGAGGCTGCCCAGAGAGGTTGCGGATGCCCCATTCCTGGAAGTGTTCAAAGCCAGGTTGGATGGGGCTTTGAGCAACCTTGTCTAGTGGTAGATGTCTCTGCCCAGGGCAGGGGGTTTGGAACTAGATGATCTTTAAGGTCCCTTCCAACTCTAACCATTCTATGATTCTATGAAACAAAGGCTCCCAGCTGCTATGATCAGGTCTATGTACCCAAACTCAGGCTAAGGAACCAATGCAAGAACCTTGCTGGGAACACAACGTCCATGCAAGGTGCACAAGCAGTAATTCAGTTTAAGCAATATGAGTAGATCAATATCAACCATAAGATGGGGTCAGGTGGGACAAAACCTGCAACACTGAGTCCTCATTTAAAGAGCAGTTGGACAAGAGTGCAAGCAAACCTTTCTTGTCAGCATTTCCCTATATTATTCCCTGATAACCGGAAATTAATACTGTTCAAGAAGGAGTCAAGATGTTGTAACTAGTTAGAGGACTATGGTCACATTAATTCTTAAAATCAGTGATGTGGGATATTTGCTAATTGGACAGAGAAGCTACTGGGCTAAATGAGGCCTCAGAGTACTACTTCCATTGTTCTTACTGAAATGAATAAGGAGTGGGTGGAGGAAAGCAGGGTGTCTTGGCAGAAAAACATGTTCTGTTCAAGCAAACTGTCATGTATGCAAGGACAACACATGACTTCCTCCTGATGTGACTGACTCAACAGAGGCTCTGCAGAAAGCTTTGCCAGCATCTTAAACCCCCAAATTAAATCCCTCATTTGATTTCCTTGTAATTAAAGCTTCCACATCTGGTATTCTGCTATCATTTGGCCTTCCCTCTTTTCTGCATGACACCAACGTATCCTGCTAAAAGAAAGAACTAAATAATTGTTACATCTGTTCCCACAGCCATCTCAAGCACTGTTCTCAGATAACAGATTTTGTTAAAATTATTGTACTAGAGTTGTCATCTGTTACTATGTTGCAAAAATCTACCTCTCTCTTATATGTAACATATAATAAAAAGTTCAGTAAAATCCACAATACACACTATTGAAACAAATCTTTTTTTTGTCTATCAATTGGTAATCTGGTTTCCAAATTAACAGAATCCAAAAGAGCACCTGACGTGATATGAAAAACTTTCGAGCTATTCTCAGTTTAGAAACAATTTTGCCTCTTTGCTGGATCTAGGAGACATGGGTTTTGGTTGTATTACTGCAGTGGCTAATATGAAACCTGTATAATTACTTGACATTTGTTCTGCTCCTGCTGCTTATTGTCCCCACCTGAAACCACATTCTTATGACATAACCACCCCTACAACAGCCATCTCTGATGTCACAAGTTGTTTATAACTTCACCCAGGGAGGAAGCAGCAGGAGCCTATGAATTCTCAAATATTGAATCCTGCCCTCATGCAAAAGTATTTGGCAATAAAAAAATGACGTGAGGGAAGGAGAAATAAAATAAAAGTGTCTGCAGAATTGCAGCTCAGCAATATGCTTTTCAAAGTTTACCAGCAGGAGTCAGTAACTCTGTCAGGAAGTTCATGTCTGTGTGATGAAGTAGGACTAGTGCCAAGCAGAAGAATCCTTTTGATAAGCTACCCAGTGTTAATAGTAATATACTTGGGAATTTAATGGTTCCTTTTACATTGAAAGCTTATGTGCTTTCTTGCTAGGAATACTTCAGTATTATTACTATTTTTTATTTTGCCTATGCTTCTCTGGGAATATTTACACCAGGTATTCTCTCTGTCTCATAGTCTTGTCACCCAAATCAAACCAGTGAGAATTTGAATGGGATGATATTCTGTGGAAGAAGTTTTAGATGAACATACATCAAACAAGCCAAAGGATAAATTAGTAAACATAGGTTTAATTAAGGGGCATACTGAAAGTTTTTCAATTTACACAATATTTTCCTCAAATGGAACAGAATAATCTCCTCCCTCTTCTGCTTAATAACAGCAAAAAGAACCTATATGAACCCAGGCTTCATTTTCTATTGTTACAGCAGCTGCAATAGCAGTGTGTGAGCTGTTCTGATAGCTGTAGAGTGCATCCATATTGGTAAGTGCCTTTTATTTTTGTGAGTACAAATAACATCTTTTTTTTTTAACAGAAATGAAAGAATAAAGGGTGTCATCAGAATTTCCACCAGAGTAAAAGTTTGACAGCTACACTGGGGAGAGGGATTAACTGACAGCAGAGCTACAGATAAACATTTCCTGAACTGCACATAGTGCCATGAAACTACATGAGGAATATTGTGCTCTGAGAAAGACAGGGAAGAAAAAACTCCACCAAAGCCATTACAGCAATTGCAATAATTGCCTGATATTTGGGGCATGCAAATCAGTTATCCCTCTGTCAGAGTGTGACTAATTTCACTCTCACAAAACATAAGCAATCAAACTTCTTAAATTGACAGGAGTTTGAGGTGGAAGTAAAAAAACCCAATGGTTTGGCATGAAGCTCCACCTAATGAAGGAACAATAAGATTGCTTTTGGTTGCCCATAGTGACTGTCTTTGAACCTGATCTTCTATCACTGCCTTTTACGCTAGTTTACCAAGCTTTGGCATATGGACCATTCTTAGGGCCAACAAAGACTCCCTTCCATGTCTCCTCCTCCTCCCTCATTAAATAAAATCCAGAGCTGAGGAATAAATGGGATGCAGGGACTTGTATTGACCTTCAGAATTGGATGAAGCTCAGTGGTTCCTAAGACACAGGCAAAATCACTGAGCCACAGTATCCTTAAGAGCAGCAAATTGCTATGGCTGAAGTCACTGATGCTCTCATGAGACTGCGGAAGAGTGGTAATTGCAGCTACATCATGGAAAAGGGTACACAAACTTGCAAAGACCATCAGCCTGCATCTGCAATTTGAAAGTAACTTGTAGGTGGTGCTATAAGCCAGAGAACAGCAATGGAAAAATAAAGTTTACTTTAAGGGGATGTAACTATGTAATTTCCAAGGATGGGCTCTCAGAAGCAATGATGCGTTTTCTCTAATTTGCATCTTCCACTGCACAAGTTCCAGAAGCCTGCAGACACCTGGATTACAGAACTTCAGAGTGTAACACAAGCACAAAGATAATTGTATAGACTTTCCTCAAGGCAAAGGATGATAAATGACCCAGAAAAGCGTTTCATTGTTACAGAATACTACACACACCCCAACCAAAAAAAAAAAAAAAAAAAAAAACAAAAAAAACAAACAAAATATGGAAAAAAAAATTCTAAAANAAAAAACAAACCAACTATGGAGATCAAAATTCTGAAAGAAACACAGAGTTTGGAAAAAGGAAGCTTAATGAGCTACCTTGCTATAAGCAACCTTTGTATCTATAATTAATTTGATGTTTCCTCTCACATTTACTTTAGGAAGGGGAAAAATGACTGTAACTGGCTTTCTAAAGGGTGAACATCAACGCTTTAAAGTAATACTATTTCAGATCCAAAATTTCTGTCACTGTGTGTATATGCATGGGTAAGCAATTAGCAGCAGGCTTTAAACCAAAGACTGATATTTTAAAAAATCATTAGTGATTAGGTGTCTTGATTTTTGAATGACCAATTTACCATCCTCACTAGGAGCTGTTTTCTGAGGGTTAGGGCTTTCTTCCCTAGATTATGGACCCTGGCAGCGAGTCAAACTGAAACTCAGAGTGAGTTACAACTTCCAGAAACCTCAACCAAAATCCGAGGAAAACCAATAGCCTTGATTTCAAGGCTTCTCTTCTGTATTGTCCATTGTTACATTAAGCTTGTAAAGCAACAGGTAGTAAACAAAAATACTATTCTCAGCTGCGTTTTGTGTGCCTTTGCAAAGACATCATCTCCTACAATAGAAAAAAAGTGAAGCAGCCCTGGAAATCTGGCAGGCAAGTGAAGGATGAATGAATTTTATTGTGATGAACTGAATCTCTTGTGATAAAAAACATCAGCTCAGTTAAAAATCAGGCATGTATCACAAGCTCAGTCTTGTGACGAAAGTCAGATATTTATGCAATTGTGCCATGTCCAGGCTTCAGAGCTTAGGCCCTCAGCATGCACTGCAATATACAAACACAGTGGGTTAAACCCATCACTTTATGTATCCTAGTGCTCCTACCACTGTGTCTACTAGTATAGATGAGACAGTCACAACAGCTGCAAAAGCTTGGAGGAGGAGGAGGAGGAGGGCCAGATACAACCAGACATCTGTACAACATGGCTGTGTTTCCAACTCTGTTGTTAGCAGCTAAGATGTAGACCAAAAGCCGCACCCACAGAGAAGAGAGGACAGAGAACTCAGCAAAAATCTTTACTGAGTTATGTTCCATAATAAATAAGATAAAGCTACTCGGCTCTGTAAATGTCTTCCCTGCATTCAGTCTGGGCTGCTAGAACTATTCTTTTGGTCTTTTATTTAGTTATTTGATGGAGTTTCTAATAGCACCAGAATTTTTTATCTTCTTCTCACACCTGTCCTTCAGAATTTCTGTGGCACCCAACACAGCTTTTCCCTCTATTCTGAAGTGTACTAGGATGGGATCTGAAATTCAAGATCTGCTGGGAGAATTTAAGTATGTCTCAAGCCAACTTATCTCAGTTTTCTCATCAAATACTGACCTATCTGAAAAGCACTTAATGCCTGCAGATAACCTGAACATTCAAGGTTTCTTTCAAACAGCCTTTCTTTCTGCTCTGTATTCACTTCCACGGTCTACTCCTTCTACCAGCATTGATGCACAACCATCCACAGCACACTTCTAAAGAGAAGAACTATTATTCCTCCAGGGCTCCAGGGATGATGCTATTAGAGGTCTGATTCCCATAGCAAGTACACTGCAACCTTAATAAACCATGTATTTGCATCAGGGGATTATGTCCACGAGTGCAGGGGAATGGACTCAATTAATAGTCTTTCTCTGTCCCTGACTGCTGTGATCCCTACAGCAATTCTGCACTGCAAAAAACATAGCTTCAGAAAGACAAATTGATGGTTTTTTTCCTTTTAAAAAAAGTCACTTCTTATTTTATGGCCACACCAGATGCACTTTCCTCACTTAGATTTAAGGAGGACAAGCTGGTTATATTTCTCTCTAGTTTTGCCAGAAGCTTTATATTTTGTGCTTGATGCCTCAGGACAGGACTGATCTAATTCCACAAACTATGGTTGATCTGTTTTGCTTTTCCTGAGCAATAGCTCTCAAAAATAATCTCTATGATCCTGACTGCAGCAATTGGGCAGGATTAGAAAGTCAAAGGTCTGACGTACACAGGCATGTACCTTTGTCTTTAATTCTGTGTGCCTCTATTATCAGATGGTAATTCAGATAATCTTCCCTTTGAATTTTAGATAAGTAACTCCTTGCACCTTTTTTTCTTGGAGTTTTATCCCCTCTGCATGAATGAAAATATATTGAGAACTACTATTGTGAAAATAAAGAGGTCCCCATATGTTGGCTGTAGCGTGCCTGATCTGAAGAGCCTCTCGGGACTAACAGTTGGCACCAGTTAGCAGCTTTCTGGCAGTCTCAGACAAGCTGCCAATGGCAGAGCGAACTGAAGATTCACTGCTTTCATGCCTCCAGAGAGGTTCTCACTTTCGACAGTAAGGTAAAGGCATACTGGTAGATGCAGGCAGGGTAGTTTGTACTGCTAATGCCTCTGCTGTCTCTTTCACATGGATAAACAGCTCATTTCAAGATACAGTGCCACCAGATTAATTGTTCAGAACACATTTTTAAGCCTTTCCCTCTCACAAATTAAAAGTTGTCCCTCTCCTCAGTGAAAAGCTGTATTTTAAATTTGTACTACAGTGGAGTTAGGCAGCCACATGTACACGCCGAATTTTGCTCCTCAGCTATATCTGTCCCCAGTAAAGTCAAAATCAGTCATTTCCCTTGATCTCCTTGCTCTTGACAAGTGTTTCATACTTCCGCAGGTCCTAAAGAAACTTTTTTCTTGCATAGTGAACATTCAGGTAGAATAAAAATTGCGGAGCACATACAGAGGTACTTCTGTGACAGTCAAGTGGCTCAGTCCTGTAGCTCTAATCACTGATCGGTTTCCATTTTTCCCAGACTACAAATTCCATCTCTCCTGAGTTAGCATGGAAACTACTATATTGTTTCTCCCAGTCACAACTATTTCTGTTCCTCTTGTCTCTTTGCTTTCTAACAGTTCATAACCTATCTCTCATGCCCTCCCTCTGGTCCTCGTTCATTCACTCAGAGTGAAATTAGCCCTTTGAGCTAAAGAGACTGAAAAATTCTTCTTCAGTCCTAGTCCGTCTCTCTCACTCAAAACATTAATCTTTTCTCGGCGTTCTCCCTCAGACAGGTATTGTGATACATTTACATCTCTGCTTTTTTCCCTCCATTTTTCTTGTTGCCTGCAATTCATAGAAACATAGAATCATAGAAGAGTTTGGGTTGGAAGGGACCTTTAAATGTCATCTAGTCCAATCCCCTGCAATGAACATCTTTAACTAGATCAGGTTGCTCAGAGCCCCATCCAACCTGACCTTGAAGGTTTCCAGGGATGGGGCATATACGACCTCTCCTGGCAACCTGTTACAGGGTTTCACCATCTCCATTGTAAAAAATTTCTTCCTTCTATCTAGTCTGAATCTTCCCTCTTTCAGTTTAAAACTATTACCCCTTGACCTATCGCAACAGGCCCTGCTAAAAGTCTGTCCCCATCTTTCCTGTAGGCCCCCGTTAAGTACTGAAAG
>VYXH01010798.1:0-32445 GCA_013397275.1 Burhinus bistriatus
TGATTCCGTAAAGACAGGGACGAGGTTCACATGAGCTTTTATCTTAGGGTAGCATCTTCCTCTATTTCACTTCCAACGAGCTGTACGAACACTTGTCTAACAGTTGTGCTGTCATATGTAGTTCACACACATTGCAAAAATACTTCTGAGACAGTAACTTCAATAGAATTTCTATGAATATGTTTGAAGTTCAGTATGATTAGACTGGAAAATTACTGCATCATCAGTCTTGGGACTGCAGTATTAGTGCTGTTAATATACCAATTCAAACTAGGACTGAAAAAGGTCATTTCAGACTTCATGGACTGAAGCAGCATCCACAGAATTAATGTCTTAGCAGAAACTGAAAAAACCACCGCTCCGATCAAAGCATTAATTCTATATTCCTTTGCCATAACTAGGAATCTCAAAATGGATTATAGCCTTCTATTGTGGTATAACTGGGCACATATTGTACAGCTGTTATAGTTATTTGTGATATTTGTTATATGATGGCAGAAATAGTGCCATATATTCAATAACACTATTTTTCTTAAAACAAACAAAATACTGCCCTTGAACATTCATGCTGAGCTCTTATAATAGACATGTACCCAGAGGGAGAACCTGGCCATTTTAAAACTTCTAGCAAAATTAAAGAACAAAGCAATCGGGTTCTTGCTTTTGTGCCACTGTCTCTGACATAAAAAAGAATATTCATTTAACTATTGTGAGCTTCCGACCACGGTCAAAGCAATAAGAAAAAATGAACTCGAAAAAATCAGAGACAGTATTATTTCATAATACAAATAAAGTTTTTTGGTTTAAATTCAGTTCTGGATTTCTTTTATATATTTCTTACATTCATGTATTAATATATCATTACATAATGAAAAATGACAATCTTTGAGCCAATTATGACTCCCTCTATATTATCACATAAGACCTACTGAAAAGTTCTTTCCTTTTGCCTCCCTGCTCCCCAGCCATCACATGCATGAACTCATGGATCCTCCTAATAAGAAGGCCTGCTCATGCATTTATTATCTTCCCAGATCAAACGGACTAAATGGATCCATGGCTATCTGTTTAAAGTGACTTAGCAAGTACAGCAAAATAATAGTTAAATGTTTTCAGGAAATAAGGAGGCAACAGAGAAGAGAGAATGACTCAGATAATCCTAAGCATAATTGTTAGAGTTTATGCTTTCTGTTGTACATAATGCAAAAACATACCTGTTATCAGAATACAGTTATCTTTATTCAGTTATTCTCATTGTTCAAGTGTTCCATAATATGATATGAAATGGAATATGACATTTGGTTTAATTATTCTGATGTAAATCATTAATATTTCCAGAACTTAAAAAAAATATGCTATCATAAAGACTCATTTATGAAGGTATTTACTTTTAAAAACTTACTGGCCAAATCTAGGGCTTATATGTAGATAATTTTCTAGGTAAATCTGAGTTTTCCAAAACATATGCTGAATGCAGATGGGACATACTGCAAAATGTCCTTTAATTAGAGAAAGCTCTTTTTCTTTTCATTGAATTTTTAGTTGGTTATGAAACATATATATCCTATGTCTTTGTCTCTCATTTTGAGCCTGCCCTGATAATAACTACCTACACAAGCCATCTCAACTTTGCCCTGAGAAACTTACATGTTTGAGAGTTCAGAAATTTGGTTTACAGGTTATTATTTGCTTGATTTCAGATTCTGATTTATTAATTTACTTTATTTGCAAACTATTATTATTATTACTATTATTGCACATGAACTAAGATAACTGCATAAACAGGAAGAAAATTAACGTAGCTAACAGCAGCAGTGATAGTAATTGTTCTCTGCTTTGCAGATGATTTCTCATTTGATAAGCTTCCATGACCACAAGCCCTAAGTGTTATCCCAAAGCTAGAATTCCAAACACCAAAATCTATAAATTCATCTCTGATCATACTTAAGAAGGAAGTATCTTTGTGAAGAGAATGAGGCCACAGTCCATCATTCTCTTGGTGGCAATTTTGCATTTTACATGGCTATTGCAACACCTATTTTTATCTTTTAAGTGGATCCCTTCAGGCCTGTGTTCTTCCTTCACTTTTTGTCTTGAACTCTTTTATATAACGCTGAGCACATTCGTATGTTCAGGTTTACTTCATGAACTAAGGTGAGATTTATAAGTAAGGAGTCAAGTCAATCTGTACCCTCTCTACATTCAGTGAAAAGAATTATGTACTTCTAGCTATGGGTTTAGACCTTAGATGAACTGAATCATCTCCTGGAGCTGTTTATTGTTAGGCCCTGAGTGCACCAACAAGCCTGAATTACACATGCTAACCTCACATGGGACGTCCACCATGCTCCTTCTGGCATTGACCCAGGAGCACCATTTGAGCTCAGGCCCAGGATCCTGGTCCTTGCCTAAGCCATGTAGGCAAGCAAGTGTCCAGCCCTATTCCTTGACAGACCTTCATTGCTAACCAGGCTTGTGGATTGACCTTGGGCTTGCCTCATCACTTGGGACTTGTCTCAAGATCACTAGGCTGATGAATGAACCTACTACTGCCACAGGATCTGCTTTGCTTGCCTGGTTTGGATACTATGGGACTGTTTTCTTGCTGTTGAGGTGATGATCCCTACCTGTACTGTTGTCACCTTTGGCTCCTGGCTTGTCTTCACTTGCAGAGTAGACCCACCCTTCTACTTCCTCACAGTTTCTTTTCTCCAATGATTATATATCTAAAATTTGAGAGGGATGAATTCAGGCTGAGGACCTCATATAGCTGTGCAGCTGAGTGACGCCTTTGTGAGCTGTTGAGAGACAACTGTGTTTCATTTTGGCAGATGATAATTGTTATTCACACCTACACTACCTCTTACAAATCAATTTACCTAAATGTGAATCTCTGAGACTTTATGAAACTGCAGCTCATTTAGAATGTTGCATAACATCTTAACAAAACAAGCTGCTAGAAATATTAGATCTTTCTCTTTGAGTTCTCAAAGAAGTCCATAGCTGTAGAAGATTCAAGAAAAAATATTCTGCAGTAATTTAGGAGGAGAGGGATGTCCAGTTCCCAGCTTCCATCAATTCCAATTTTCTACTCTGTGTTATTCCCTGTGTCTCCTTATTTCTTAGTCCAAGCTTCTCCCTGACTGGCATCCAATCTGCTCCTAGTTTAGTCTGTATCTTCCATCCAGTGTGCTGGTTTAACCCACAGCTTTCTGTCAGACCATTCTCATCTAATCTAATTTAATAGCTTTCTAAACTGAGAAATCAGTGTTTTTAAAGCAAGTTTCATTGCCTGAGTTGTATTGTCATTTCTGACCAGACATATTCTTATGTCTGGCCACAGTATGTTATATTGTTATATATCACACCAAAAGCCATAGTAGCAAGTATGTAGACAGCAGGTAGAGGGAAGTGATTATTCCCCTCTCTTTGGCATTTGTGACACTACATCTGGAGTACTGCGTACAATATTTGACTCCCCAGTACAGAAAAGACACTGACATACTGGGATCCTGCAGAGGGCCACCAAGGTTGGTAGAGAGCTGGAGCTCATGACATAGAAGGAGAAGCTGAAAGAACAGGGTTTTTTCTACCTTTAGAAGTCCAAGGGATTTTTTTTTTTTCTTTCTGCAGCTAACTAATGGAAGAGTACAGTGATGACAGCTCCAGACTTTTCTCCAAGTTGGACAGTAGAAGGATGTGAGGCAATGAACACAAATTGAAAAATCCTGGAAAATTCTGATTCACTGTACAGAAAACTTTTTTCACCATGAGGGTGATCAAGCATTGGAACAAATTGCCAGAGAAGGTGTGGAATCTGTGTCCTTGGAGATTGTTAAAAGTCAAATAGAAAGCCTCGATGCTATTAGAGAATATTAGACAAGGCCTTGATGTTATTAGAGAATAAGGTGGTATTTAGTGAGTATTAAATCAGCTCACAGGAAGCAGTCCGTGAAGAAACACATGAATAAAACTATAGAATTTTATTCTTATTTTTCTGCTTGTTGGTTTTTATCTTTTTCACTCAGTTGATTTCCTGAGGGTTGTTGCGAAGTGTTTTATATTTTACAAAAAAGACAGGCTGTTCCTTTTAAATAATAGCTTTCTTTAGTGTTTCATTATATACTACCACTTACAGTCTGATTATTCAAAATCAGATTTCAGAAACAGAGAAGAGTTTTTATAATCGAAGCTGAAGTTCAGGTTTACCTATGCTTAACTTGGCAGACTAATTAATTTAAAAAATTAATGACTTGGAATTTATACCTAAAATACCAGAGAACAAAAAAGCAAGGGGTAAAACCAATTTTAATGGCATAAAAGATGATGTAAAATACAGGAAAGAAAATCTGTTTTTTTCCCCACATGGCAATTTCAGGGGGCTATTGAAAACAAGAAAATGAAGAAAAAACAAACAGACAAACAAAAGATTTATGCAGTTAGTGAAGCTGAAAGTTTCAGGATTTAATTTCAAGAAAGTATGTAAAAATTAGTCCTCGCTTACTGGAAAACCTGAAAAATTGTCCTTGAATAGTAATTTTCTGTTATAAAAGCCTTTATACCTCACTTATGAGTGAACAAATTGCATCAGCATTTCTAGGAAGGTAATGATTGTGAACATTTAAATTTAACAGCAATTGAACCTGACCTTAGTTTGGTAAATTAATGATAGTGATAATACAAAAATTTTATGGGAGCAGTTACCTGCTACAGCAACAGTAGACATTAATGTAATACTAGACTAAATCATAGAATCATAGAATCACAGAATCATAGAATCATAGAATAGTTTGGGTTGGAAGGGACCTTTAAAGGTCATCTAGTCCAACCATCCTGCAATAAGCAGGGACATCTTCAACTAGAGTAGGTTACTCAGAGCCCCAAAATGCGTGGTCCCACTTAATCAGCTTTTATTCTCTGATCTGAAATGTGAAGTGTAACATATCTTCTTTGAGAACATGGGAGAATGAAAGAAATCTTTGCTAGTTCTACCGCAAATGGCAGGTCTTTTCCTAAATTTCATCAACCATGTCAGTTAACCACTACTAACTGCTAAGACTCAGACCACATTTTCATATCGTAATGCTTAAGCTTGTCTTGTGCAGCTCACAATGAGGACTGAAAAATCAGTTTTTGATTGCACCTTTGGTTGCGTCTATTGGTCTTACTGGATATACAGTAAGACTACAAAAAGAGTAACTCCCTTTTTTCGTTATATTATCAAGGACTTGGAGAGTGTATGAATCCACAGTGGAAAAAGTGCTATTAAATACATAAAATATTTGGAAATTCTGAATTTAAATGTGTGCTGAAATAGAAAAAGCTCTGTGGAATACCTGACATTGGCAACAGTCAGTTTATATTAGCCATTTCATGATTCAAAATATGTTTATTACCTATAAGTGTCAGTTATATCAATAGCATGACACTGACAATCTTTAGCTGTAAAGTAGAGATATGAAGGCAGAAGAAGGGTTTACAGTTAATGAAACTGCACCTGCTTTATATAAAACATCTTATTCATAATGTTCCAGGATGTGTTCTCTTTTCAGTCCAGCTATTGTGTCATGCTGCAATAGATATGTAAATGTACATGTAAATGTACACATACACACACAGACATTTCAGCAAAAATCTAGGAGGCTTTTTTCACACCTATGTCCTGCCATTTCCTGGTTATTCAGGTGAATGTATCTTGGCAGAGAGCAGAGGTGTTACTGCAAGGCTGCCATAGCCATGGAATCATCAAGCTAACATATGGTTGGTACTCTGCTCTGCAGTCTTTTTAGTGAATGTGTTTGATGTTTGTTAAAAAGCATTCTTATTGGGAACGTTGGGTGCCCTGTAGGTGTTTATCTAGTGCAGAGTACTCATCTGCTAAAAGGCTTTCAAAGTTTTGTTGAAACAAGAATAATATTTAACTTCTGTTTTACTTGTCTTTCCAGTAGGTTTTGTTCTACAGATTTTGTAGGCATTTAATTTCCATGTCTAGTACCAGTTAGGAAGTAGGTATCAGATAGACTTAGAGAGTTTGTTAGTTTTTTTCCTGTTTTGGGTTTGGTGGGTTTTTTTCTTTTCTGAATCTCCCTTTCTGTAGCTTAAGTCCATTACTTCTACAGGTTATTTACAAGAGACTTGGGAAACTATTTATCCCCCCCACCTTCACAGCAACCTTTCATCTATTTGTAGGCTATTATCATAACTTTTCTCCTTTGTAGAATAAGCAGATAAAATGCTGCAATCTTTCTTCATATTGGTTTATTATGCCATTATCTCATACTTTCTGAAAAAGAGAATATTCCTTTCCAGTTCTTCAACATACCAGGTTCTGGAAATGTCAGAAAATTCTATGACCTCCTATTTTCCCCTAATTACTCATTTCCTTCTTCTATACATGCCACTTGAACTTTATGTCTTCCTGCTACTGCCAATCTTTACAATCAAAATAAGTAAATCACAAATTAAGTGAATAAAGAGGAGGGAAGTTAAGACTGGTGCTTGATAGTCCAATATTCAGTCTGGCAGAGCTCTTCATGGCTTCTTTACAGTTTATTTTGGCTTATAAATGTTGCACTTCAAACAAAATCTACACATTACTTGACAGTATACAGTAGTGCAGAAGTCAAGGAGCTGTCTCAGATTTGTGTGAGAGAAAGTGTAACGTTACTCATGGAGTGGTAAACTTTGTTTTTCGTTGCTTAACATAGACTATACTTAGCTGAACACAGTTGCATCAATTCCTATGAGAATCTTATATGAGTAAGGCAACATTCAGCGGTAGGGAAGGTGACAAGGATCAATGCATTACGTTTGAAGAGCAGCATTCTTGTTCCTCTGATCCATCTCAAGCACTGAGGTAAATGAAATGACAAAGTTAAAAATGTTTTTTAAATTTATTGTTAAGACAGTTTTGCCAAATTTAATTTCTTTAATTGTATTTATTTATATTTCATAGAGAATATGAAGATGTAAACTTCATTCTTCAGGTCTGTTCTAGCAGAAATTATTTTATGTCTTAAAAACATTATGCTAGGTATTTATAGGTAGGAACATGTATAAGACAAACCAGAAAACAGATATGAGAGCTTATTTTTTTGGTGTATGCTGAAAGATATGTAAGTGGAATGATATATCCAGTTTGTGTTTTTCTGCGTAACTTAAAGACTGTCCTATTTTCAAGTGAAGGGGACACCATAAATGATGGAAATGGAGTGGTGAGAGGCAATTAGTACCCTTTACTGCCTTTTCTATCAAGTTAAGTCATTATTTAACTTGCCAACTACCATTTTCTTTTAACACTCGGGATATATGCAATAGTATATTGGGTTTATGTGGCAAGGTTCTGGACGTTGAGGGGCTGCAGTGGTGGCCTCTGTGAGAAGGTGGCAGGGGCTCCAGAAGAGCTACAGTTGATTCCAGCCAGTTCCGCAATGGAGCACCAAGCGTGAGGAGGAAGGACAGGCAGAGAGCTGCTCTTATGGATTGACCACAACCATCCATTCTCCATTCTCCCTTGTACTGCTGGGAATAAGGGTGGGGAAGCAGAGGAGTCAAGAAGGAAGTTGAGCATGGGAAAAAAAGAGAGTGTTTTTATTTTTGGGTTTGTTTCTTACCATCAAACTCTATTTTTAACTGGCAATAAATTAAGCTAATTTTGCCCAAGTTCAGTCTGTTTTGCCTGTGATGGTAGTTGGTAAGTGATCACCCTGGCTTTATTTTGACCCACCAGCTTTTTCATCTTATTTTGCCCCATCCCTTTCTTGACGAGGGGGAGTGAGAGAGCAGCTGGGTTGGGGTCTGTCAGCCAGCAAAGTTCAATGCACAACACTGTAATAAATAATAATTAAAATAAATTTCAGTAACACTTTATGCTTTTCAGGAATAGCTTCATTATTTTAACAATGTTTTTGCCTCAGTGTTCACTGGCAACCTCTCTCCCTGTGTCTCTCTTGTGGATGGACCACAAGACGTGGACTGGAGGAGCAAAGTCCCTCCCATGGTGAGAGAAGTTTAGGTTCACGGATATCTGGGGAACTTGAACATACACAAGTCTATGGGACCTGAGAAGATGCATCCCAGAGTCCTGAGAGAATTGGCTGAGGTAGTTGCTAAGCCACTCTCCATCATATTTGAAAAGGGGATTCTGCCCCTCTACTCCACTCTCATGAGGCCCCACCTGGAATAACGTGTCCCGCTCTGGAGCCCCCAGCATAAGAAAGACATGGACCTGTTAAAGTAGGTCCAGAGGAGGGCCACAAAGATGATCAGAGGGCTGGAGCACCTCTCCTATGAATACAGGCTGAGGGAGTTGGGGCTGTTCAGCCCAGAGAAGAGAAGGTTCCCGGGAGACCTTCTAGCAGCCTTCCAATATCTGAAAGGGGCGTACCAGAAAGCTGGAGAGGGACTTTTTACAAGGGCATGTAGTGATAGGACGAGGGGTAATGGCTTCAAACTGGTGGAAGTAGGTATCAGGAAGAAATTTTTTCACTGTGAGGGTGGTTAGACACTGGAACAGGTTGCCCAGGGAAGTTGTGGAGGCCCCATCCCTGGAAGTGTTCAAGGCCAGGTTGGATGGGGCTTTGAGCAACCAGGCCTAGTGGGAGGTGTCCTTGCCCATGGCAGGAGGGTTGGAACTAGATAACCTTTAATGCCCCTTCCAACCTAAACCATTCTATGATTATATGATTTATGAAACTTTTACACAAATAAACAATTTCTTTAATGACAGGCACTGAGTTCAAAAAAACCTGCTATTAAGAAGTTGTGGGATTTTTGTATTGACTTAGAATACCTAAAATAAACTGTAGGCAAAAAAGAACTCTGCAGTGCCAGATTTATCTTGTCTTACCTATTTTACCTTCCAAATTCAGTATTCTGGATATTTTGTATTATTTATAAAAATCTGTCTTTCAGTATTCATGTATTTGCTAGTACTTCATGAGGAAGACTTAAGGAAAATAAATCTTTTAAATGTCAACATTAATGAGAAGTTAAAGTGTTATGCTAAATGTGGTATCACTCAAAAATTATGTACCTCCTTGCCTGCTTTTCTTGTATCAGTATGTAAGTGGTACTTTTTTATTTCTCGATATATAAAATATTTTAATTAATTTCAAAAGAGTTCTCTAGCTGTGTTACTTCTTTTAAAACAAAAATAAATTTGATTTCTCAATTCCTTCAATATTTTTGGATGAAAAAGTTTGAAACCCTTGGGGTTCTGTTCAACTGAATGTTGCATGGCTTCCTAGATCCTGGCTACACTGTAACCCAACAGATTCAGGACTGGTACTGTTCAAGTGGAAAACCAATGAAAAGCTCTGTTCCACAAGTGATATAATGAATTTCTTGACCCTTAGTAAAAGCTTTCTACTGTCTTCTATCCATTCTCACCTGATGAAAAACACAGGTAGTAACTGCAAATGCATGAAGGCAATAATCATGTTGTACTTTTCCAGTGAGCAGTCTGTTTTTCTGGAGAAAAAAATATCCAGTTATGACTGTCATGTATTGATTCCTTCTGAGGTAAAACAGAAATTGCTGCTAATCTGAAACTCTAATTGGTATATAGTTTCCATGAAATGACACGTGTTTATTTTTCTGTTGTCAGCTGTTTTAAATTCTAAATACTTTACATATGGGATCACTAAGAAATGTACACATACTTATACATGTTTATATATTCTTTATTTGAGGTATACAAGAGGCACAAATTTTATAACTGTTGGCCAAAGTAATCTTCAAATATATTGATTTTTCAAATCAAGTTCTGGTCACTGAAAGGTGACAAAGTAATCAGAAAATACCACATATAACAAAAACAACACAATTCAAACCAAAAAAGTCTCTTTATTGGTACTGGTTGCTTTCTCCAGTGCCTGTTCACCCATTTTTCCCTGGGTGGTACAACATCATGTACCAGAATTAGAAGCCAGGCTTTGCATGGATCCTGACTCTTTGCAGGCATGCAGAAGTATAACAGCTCATCCTCTGTCTGCTGCTGATTGACAACAAGGCTGTCTCTAATGTTACCTGGTCCCATGAGCAGAGCTACCCGGCTCTGTTCAGCCACACCAATTGGCTTAACAGTGATTTGCCATCCAGATTATTTTTTTCAAGGCAGCATGGTAGATACACTGGATAGTGGAGATTAGACAGTGCCTAGTGTGACTGGCTGCACAGAAAACTGGGTTCACAGAATCCAATATATTGCTTTCTTTTTAAATAATATACATTATGTCATTAATTCTTTTACTGCATCTGCCCTGCACCTTCTAACCAAGTATTGTGCATTGGTCTCAACCAGCAGCTAAGTTCCCATCCCATCACCTGCTCACTCCCCCTCAGCAGGATCGGGGAGAGAATTGGAAGGGAAAAACTGAGAAAAACTTGTGGGTTGAGATTGAGAGAGTTTAAGAAGAGAAGCAAAGGTGCATGCACAAGCAAAGCAAAATAATTAATTTAATACTTCCGATCAGCAAGCAAATGTCCAGACTATTCCTGGAAAACCAGACCTCAACATGTGCAATGGTTACTTGGGAAAACAAATAACATAACCATGAATGTCCCACCTTATTCCTCCATTTCCCGACATTTTATTGCTGAGCACAACATCATACGCTATGGAATATCCTTTTGGTCAGCTGGGGTCAGCTGTCACACTTGTGTCCCCTCCCAACTTCTTCTGCGCCCCCAGCCTACTCACGGGATGGTGGCAGAGTGAGAAGACCTGGAAACTGTGCCAACACTGTTCAGCAATTCCTGAAACATTGGTGTGCTATCAATACTGTTTTAATTGCAAATCCAAAACAACAGCACCATACGGGCTGCTATGAAGAAAAATACCTCCATCCTAGCCAGACCCAATAGACCAAGTATATAATCTAAACAATAAAAATGCAGTGAAACTTTAATCATAGGAACCATATGTTCAACACAGACTTTGTATCTCAAAATGCTGTATTTGAGAATTTCACATTCTGCATATCATTTTCTGTATAGCACCCTCTATGTAGCTGTCCACAGTCTTTTGATGGGCTCCAGACATCTTAGCCTAAATCTAATTCCTTATCAGTCATGGTCCCAAGCTCTACATTGCTGTAATCACACAGATATAATTAGATTCTGTCTTTTCCTAAGCTTTCAAATCACTGCATCAGCCTAAAATTGCTGTAGAAATTGTGCTTTTAAAGACACAAAACTTAAAACTGTAACGGAACTCTTTTAGCCAACTTAGCTGCCAAATTTGCATCTATATCTTTAGCGTGTGATGAAGCAATCCTCTGCAGAAGGTGTATAAGTTCTTTAAGTAGTCAATGGGCAGCAGTGGGTGAACTTGAAGCTTCCCAGAAACCGAGCACCAAATTTAAACTGGCCTGATTTCTTCCTGGAGATTCTTGAATACATATAGTAAAAATATATAAGGTCAGCAGTTATTATACAGTTAAGCATATGGTACAAATTTGAAGAACAGCTTGTAAGCCTGATTTTCTTTTTTTTTTTTTCCCCAAATACAAGAGTTGACCTAATAAAAAATACTGACTCTCCATTTTACCTTACTCTGAGAATGCAAATGTGGTATTGTGTTAGTTTTTTCACTGAGAAAGGATTGACCCAGGCATAGTCTTATTCTTTCAACAATCCTCTTAATAACTTATGGTTCTTGAGATAAGGCAGTCAAGTCAGAATCTATTAATGTCTAAAATTTCTATTGACAAAGTAAAAGATTATTTTTTTTAACAATCAACTTTGAAGAAATTAAGTTATCTTTGACAGAGAGAATGAATTCACTTATACAGAAGTAATACTTTCAGTAAATTAATGAACTAAATGTTGCTCACAGGGTGCAAAACTAATCATTTTTGTACTTTCTATTATGTGGTTAATGCATAAATGCAGGTATGCACTAATCATTCAGATTGTATTTTGCACTACAGTTGGTAAAAATCTAATTAAAATAATTTAAAAAAAACAGATTACAGTCATATAATCCACAATTTCATTCTTTAATTTAAAGATATTTTATGAGAATAAGAATTTTTTAATAATGTGAAAAATATTAAGGATTTTTGTGCTTTTCAGCAAAAATAACAATGTTTTTATTTTTTTATGGGAGATAAATTTTTGGAAAACACTGTTTCTTTGTTTGTAATCTTCAGGAAAAAGTCACAATATTGACTCAATGAGAGTAGTTATGTGCCGTATTTTTTGTTACTTTCAAAAAATGATATGGTGGCTTTTTTTAATTGATTTGGTCTCTCAGCGTGGTCAAGTGCCTTATGGTAAGAGAAAACATGAATAGAAGCAATAATTGACATGAATCAGTGGAGGAAAGAGAAACTTGCCAAGCTGCAGGACCAAGGTGAATGTTGAAAATGTAGTGAACGTGAGGGAGAAAAAGCTAAAATACTTCTGAATTTACCTAAAAAGAGCATGAGAAATTAAAAGGGCAGAGGAGCCTTGAATGGAGTAGAAAATTGAAATGGACAAGCAAATTACTGCAGAATGTTGAATAGCAAAGCTGTAAAACTTTACTGGACAGTAAAAGAAACCTGCACTTTTATGACAGCCTAGACTTGTTATTCACTCAGTTAAAACAGGAACATGTGCATGAGCTCTGTAGTCTGACGATACAGTAATGAGCTCATATAATTTTCCTATTGATGAACAGATTAAAGAACAGCTTTTTCTAATTTATTTGCTTAGATTTCCTTCCTAGAAATCCTCCAGATCACACTTTGGAAACACAGAAACAGTGGTTTAGGAAAGTGTAGGCAGAAATGAGAACCACAGACAGGTGAAAGAATATTCTTTCATAGCATTATTCTAGTAATAAATTTAAATTCTCTTGAATACCTCTCTACATAAATTTCAGAAGACTTTTAGTGAGGTAGGCTGTAGATATTCAGAACCTGATAAACCAGCATTTTCCCTAAGGCCTAAAGAAAGATGAAGCAAGTAAGAAATTTCTGTATTTTTGTTTATTTTATATTTTAAAACAAGGGGCTTTTGATAGTATGCTAGGTTTTATTAAACAGTAACACAGATCCAGCATAGATTTTGAGAGCTCTAAAGTCCTGCAATGTTTATTCTATTTATTTATAATATACATGATACAAGTTGAAGTCCCTTCTTTCTTGTATCCTATCAATGACTCTTTGATCTACACATCTCAGAGCATTTTAAATTATGGAAGTGAATGTTTTCCTCTTTCTTTCAACTGAGAGAGACCGAATCTCAGATCTGAGATCTTTTTTGGTCAATAATAGAGAGTGTGCTTTTTGCTTATTTTTAAGTCAATCTTTATATATTTTTATTTATTTGTTTGTTTGTTTATTTTCTGAACTCTTTATTCTCTCAATTGATTTAATTTCATTGATGACCTGAGGGAAATCCAGTATTTACCCAGCTCCAGTAAGAAAAGGGAGCAGATGTATGAGAACATAAAGGTAGTTCTTTCTATTCTATGTGTAGTCTACTTGTACTGGAAAAAAAGAAACAAACAAACAAAAACCCCCAACAAACTAAAAAAACCCCAAACCCTGACTCTAAATAAGAATATTTTTAACCTTGGAATTTACAAAAATATCAGGTAGATATTTTGCCAATGACAATGTGTAAAGCCAAAGCAAATTAATCCTGATCTTTATTTGGATACACTTATATGTACCTTCGAGACATCTGTTTCTGTGATGATAACATAGAAAAGTTGCATTAAGCATAAAGAAGCACTTCTACCTAAAACATCACGCGATTTTTATACATCAATTCCACTTACAATTATTTGTATACAGGAAATTTTAGAGCAATACCTAACATTTATGAGTTATGTTTTATTTCTATGAGTAGTAGAATATTAACAATTGAAACTGAATAAGTTTTAAAATGTCTTTCAAGCAATATACAGAGTTCTAGGACCTTTGATACACAAATTAGTGTCTTTGGAGCCAACGGCAATTCAAATGGGAATGTGATTGTAAAATGCCAGTCCAAAAGCTTGATCTTAAACTAGCCCTACACAGATTTCAATAACCACTACCAAAAGTGGAATCAGCTACAAGACCATGAAAGAGATCAGCCAGGAAATCATAAAGCCACATGACATTGATGGGAAATACATTCCAGATTTGGCATCTGGTTTCATTGTTGAAGGAGATAAGGAAAGATCCCTTTTCAGAAGCAAAAAGCATAAACCACTGTAGGGTTGAAGTCATGCAATAATGATACACATTAGTTTATTTAGCATGTCATTTATAAAATTAACTACCTTTAAACTTTATAAACCCAGTTCTGCATTTTTAGGAAAGCTGCTGTCTTCATTTCTTTAGAGCAGAAAAGGGATTGGTACCCAGCACAGTAGAAATATGCACAGCTTCTTTTGTTTATTTGTTTTATTCATTAACAAAAAAGGAGAGTGGAAGGGAAGAATTTCAGTGGCCTACCCTTCATTGTTATTGCTATTATTATTGCTGTTATTCGAATCCTTTGTAATAGATTTTTGAGTACATAAAATTGATCATGAACCAAAAAATCCAAAAATCCCTAACAACCTCCCACCAAAAACTCCCATAATATTATGTATATATAAAATACTTAATGCATATATATTTGTAGTTCATATATACATATATGCATATGGTCCGTATATATGTTTCCCAGAAATATTGATTCACAGATGTCTTAAAGAATGAAAAAGAAAAAATGTATTATTATTTTTAAAACTAAAGTACATAAATTCTACATTAATTACCAGAATAAGTTTTTCAAGTCAAACTTGGTAGAAGGAGTGTTTCTTAGTGTAGTAAAATGTGGATGTTAAATCTTTTTTATTTATTTAGAAATAATTCAAATATCTATGTGACCTCAAACAAACATAAAATGAGGAAACATCAAGGTAAGGAAACAAAGAAAATATAAATTGTTTAACATACCTTAAAATACTTCTCCTGAAACCATTACTTTCATATTTATAATACATGTGAAATATACGTGTTTCAGTTAGAATTATTATGAAATTACATATACACAGATATGTGTGTGTGCATATCTACTGTGCAAAGATTTGAAATTCTTCAAAATTACTCTCTGTTCCTTTTATTTTTCTTAATGAATTCTTTCCTGTTCTCCATGTGTTTAATTTATGCTATTTAAAATAATTGGCTATATTCAAGCTGTTTACATTTCCCTTAGCTTTTTTACTGTAAGTTATATGAAATACCTAAGTTGTCCAAGTTTTTGACTAGAAATTCTGAAGGATATTTTAGGATGTGTCACTGTTAATATAATCTAAAAATAGTATTCTAGAAAGCACTATTACATGCTTAGGAGATAAACATGCTCAAGTAAATCTTATTTTAAGGTTAGTCCTAGTTTATAAAGTTTGGTGGTCTGGCAGTCTGGGAAGCTGCAAAATTTTAGCCCTCTGATGCATGTTTCAATTCTGATTTCATTGCTGATGCATATTTGTGAGAATTGTTCTGAGGACTTTGAGGACCAAGAAGACAGCTAAGACGGTCAAGCATCTTGATATTTTGCTCACCTCAGTTTGCAGTACCACCTGGGACACTTTAATGATTACTGATTTTCAACATTTAAAAAGCATCCCACTGCTAAAAATCAAACCTCTACAGTATATGTCAACTAAGATACCCCAAAATAGAATCACTACCTGACATTATTACTTATTTCTGAAAATCCTGCTTATGGGTTAATCTTGGTCTTTTTTCATTCAGGCACCAAAGCAGATTAAAAAGTATAAGACAGAAAATCTGATAAAAGTAAAAAAGGACTGGTGGGAAACTCCCAGCGGTCTTCCCTTGCTACCTCTAGCCAAAACCAATAGTACATTGAAGGTGACATTCCAAATGTGTTAATCTTGACAGTTGCCTCAATAAATAAAGTATGATGATTAAACTATACGAAATGAATTAATTTACAAATATGATGATAACTTGCAAACATGAGTAAAGTAATAGAAAAATTAGCATAGCAAAATATCTCTATTTGAATCACATTCTAATTTGCTTTCAATGGCTACAGCAATGTTACAGTTAATACTTGTCAATCATAATAAACTAAACTGAACATTTCATATGAAACATAATAACATCTCCTAACGTTTAACAGTATGTCCTGGTTTAAGGTAAACAGAACCAATTTTCTGTTCAGTAATTTTACTTTTCAGTTAAACCTCTTCTAACTCTTTGAAATTAATGGCATATTTTTCACACAGTGTCTCCTTCTAGCAGATAAGGTCTGATGTTTACAGTGAATACCAATGAATGGTACGCAGAGAGGATCTTGCTTATACTTATTGCTATAACAGCCAAGGCCAGCTCACTTGATTACGCACCAAGTTGGAGGGCTGGAGGCAGAAGAGCAAAAAGAGGTTGTACCTGTGGGGAGGAGCAGAAAGGACAAGTGACCCAAAACTGACCAACAGGGTATTTCATCTCATCTGCCTCATGCTCAGTATAAAAGCTGAGGGATCAAAGGGATCAGTCTCTTTCTTCAATGGCCAGCATCCAAGGAGGACTCTCTCTCTTTGCCTTTGATCCAAGTCATTGTGTTCCTGAATTCAGTCCCTGAGTTTAGCTCCCGTCTGTCACTGAGCCCAGTCTGGGACTTCCCCCGAGCCTGACAGTGACGTGATTGTCATCCTGGGAGTGGTTCTCTAAACAGTGTATATATTTCATTATTTTTCTTATGAATATTATTATTTTTCTCTTATTAGTATTTTATTATTAATATTTCATTAAAGTAATTTAGTTCCTTCTAAACTCATAAATCTCTCTTTCTCTCATTTTCTGTCCTCGCTTGAAGGGAAGAGAGATAAAAGAGAACATCTGGCATTTGTTTTAGTGGCCAGGCCAGCCCAAACCATGGCACAGTAATAATAAAAACAGCCAGAAGATTTTGATTGACATTTCATTATTCCCACCCCTTGTTACAAAATTCTAGGTGCTTATCAATCCTGTATATTACATATCCATCTCAGGATGTGATGAATTTCCTCTGGAGAGTTATATAAAATTAGTTATGTCCCAACTATTTTAAGATACATAAATATTGATGCAACATAATTTGAAACAAGAGCTGTTAAAGGAAAAAGACATTGATTCTATATAGCTTGAATTCCAGCTCTCTTCATTCAGCTTGGCTAAGTTTTGTTTACATATGCTGTATATGTAGACACCTTCAATACCTGTCTAAGAACGTTCAGTCCGATTTCCTTTGAAGTATCTGCTGTTTTCCATTCTACCATGAAAGCCTGGCTTAGACTGAGATATCTAATTTTCAGACATAAAAACTTCAATGAAACAAATGTTATCAAAGATGTTGAAGAACATAATAAATATATATTAAAAATATCTTTGGAGGGAATTGCCCAGCACTTCCCTGAATTTTAACATTTAATCAGACTTCACAAATAGTTGTGACAGTAGAACATTCACGTCTCACACATGAACAGGTTGACATCATTCTTAAAAATCTAGTGTGATGTAGTTTTGATATTCCTTCTTGATTGGCTTGAAGTGGTTGTTCATGTCTGTTCAATTAGCATATCAATAAAATCACTGTTCAGAAACATACATAATAGTTAATTGCATCAGGGAATTCAGAAGAGACAGATTCAGATCCCAGAGATGTAAATCCTGAGCTCACAGTTGGTATGAGATGCTCTTTCATTCTCCTTGTGTATTGCTGTGACATGTTCTTCAGGTGAAAAACATTTCAGTTTGTCCTCCCTGAGATGTTTAAAGTCATTGAGATGCCCATCACCTCTTTGATGACTGAGGAAAGTTGTAGCTGAACAGTAAGAATTAGTCTTGAAGTCAGCGGTCAAGTGATCCCTAGAACTGTGAACAGAATAGCTAAAAGGAAAGCTTTAGCTTCAGCATATGAAATTTTCTTCCCATTTTATAATTCAGTTTTTAATTTTATTATGTAGAGTTATGGAATAATGGCTTTGATCTAAAATAGAAGTGCTGTGATTTGTTTACTCCTTAATAACAAAAGACACACTTACTATGACCCAGAATTTGCTTCAACAATTGTTTAACTGCCTGTACATAAATAAGAATGCTAAACCAAAATAAATGAAAATTCCTGATTTAAATGTCTAAATACATCTATTTGTTAGGAAGATTCTTGTGATTGGAATATTAAAATCAGAAATATTATTCCTAGCATTTACGAGTAAAACTGAATTGGGGCAAGGTGAGCGAGCGTGCACTTTGTCAAGGAAGGCTTTACTATTCGGAGGCCATTACCACTATGTATGTCAGTAAGTCCCCAAAATACGTCAGAGAACAGATTGATCAGTTCCTGAAATGCTACTTTGTAGTATCTGAGCAAAATAAAACATGTAGCACTTAAATCTGTGATGTGCTCAAATTGCAAATACAAAACATCTACAGAATTTCTAAGTTGCAGAAAACACTTTCTTCCTCTGAAAGCCCTTTATCCAATGTGGGAGAGCACTGTGATATATCTCACTTGACAGATAAAGTGTTTCATAAAAGACCAGCTATTACAAAATGAGCATTATGAATTTTAAAATTATGAAATATATTATTTGAGAAGAAAAAAGTATGAGCAGAAATGTATGAAAAATAATTGATAAATATTTAAGACATTACCAAGCTAATTGATATCTAGAATTGTAAAACCTAGTGTAAAAATAAATAGTGAAAACAAACAAGCAAAAAATCCATACTTTTTATGAAGTAAATGGAAAGAAGTTATAAAATATAAATGACATCTCTTTCCCAAAATACAGAGCACTTCAGAATATACAGACAGAAAAAAAAATAAGGTTTTATAAATAAATAATAAAGCAGAGGCTAGAAGAGGGTTCAGGTAGTGAAGGGAGTAAGAAAACACAATAAAGATTTGTCAGAACAATGTTAAATTATTAAATTTATTATAATTATATATTACAATAATTTAAACTCATAGAATGATAGAATCATACAATCATAGAATAGTGTGAGTTGGAAGGGATAAAGGTCATTGGGTCTGATCTCCTTGCAATGTGTAGGGACATCTTCAACTAGATCAGGTTGGTCAGACCCCCATCCAGCCTGACTTTGAATGTTTCCTAGGATGGGGCACCTAACACCTCTCTGGGCAACCTGTTCCAGTGTTCTGCCACTCTTGCTGTAAAAAATTTTCTTCCTTCTGTCTAGTCTAAAACTACCCTCTTTTAAATAAAAACCGTTACCCCTTGTCCTATTGCAACAGGCCCTGCTAAAAAGTTTGTTTCCCTCTTTCCAGTAGGCCCCCTTAAAGTACTGAAAGGCCACAAGAAGGTCTCCCTGAAGCCTTCTCTTCTCCAGGCTGAATAACCCTAACTCTCAGCCCGTCCACAGAGGAGAGGTGCTCCATCCTTCTGATCATTTTTGTGACCCTCCTCTGGACTCACTCCAACAGGTCCATGTCTTTCCTATGCTAAGGCCTCCAGAGCTGGATGCAGTACTCCAGGTGGGGTCTCAGCAGAACAGAGTAGAGGGGCAGAATCCCCTCCCTTGACCTGCTGGCNTGTTCTGGCAGACTGTGTCAAAGGCCTTAGAGAAGTCCAGGTAGACAACATCTGTAGCTCTTTCCTTGTCTACTGATGTTGTCACTCCATCATAGAAGGCCACTGGATTGGTCAGGTGGGACTTGGTGAAGCCATGCTGGCTTTCTCGAATCACCTGTCTGTCCTCCATGTGCCTTAGCACAGCTTCTGGGAAGATTTGTTCCATGATCTTCACAGGCACAGAGGCGAGGCTGACAGCTTGGTAGTTCCCAGGGTCCTCCTTTCTACCCTTTTTAAAAATGGGTGCATTGTTTCCCTTTTTCCAGTCACCGGGGACTTCACCTGACTACCATGACTTTTCAAATATGTTGGAGAGTGACTTAGCAACCACCTCAGCCAATTCTCTCAGGACTCTGGGATGTATCTCATCGGTCCCATAGACTTATGTATGTTCAGCTTCCTCATTAAAAAAACTTTTATCAGAAATCACTTCCCATGTTTAGATATGTAGGCAAACCCTTATACTATTAGTGTTTCCTGAACATTTATATTTCTTTGTTTCTAGCTGTTTTTTCCTTCCAGCATGGAGTGGATCACATCAGTTGGGGAAATTTCTGGATACGGAACACATTGAGAGTCACAACTTTTTTCTCCAGTGCTGATACTGTGTATTGCTGACCATTCAAAGAATTTGGCAGGATGTGCTTCTAATCATCAGTAGCCATAAAACAATGGTTAAAATCAGGGATCTCGAAATGTGACAGACAGCAAACAACATTGGCAAGTTTTCTCAGTAATGAGGAGAAACTGAGAAGATGCAACATAAAGCATGGAACATTTTTTTTTCTGCAGGAGCTAGGAAAAACATTCATAATTTTAGAAAACAAGGCCATCATTACTACATGAATTCAGAGGTAACATATCAAACATATTGTATGAGAACAAAAAAACAACCAACAAGATAGCACCGAGAAAGAAGCTTCATTTCCTGGTCAGGCCTCATTGAGAGGGTTTCTGAGGAATGCTTTTCATGACTGTGAAGCTTCCAAGAAAAATACCATCTCATAAATTGAAATCTATGATGCAGTGACCTCAATTTCTTTCCTCCATTTTTTTTTTTTTCTCTCTATCTATTCTATGGAAAGGTAGAAGACAGAGAGGACAACTCTTAATAGAGAAACCAGATGCTTAGGAAGATGCCTGACTTAGCTAAACGAAACTTTTCATGGTGAAAACAGTGAGCACTCTGTTTAAAGGTTTTTTATCCTAAAATACAAAAGTAATTTATTTAATTAGAACATTAAATTTTAAAAATCTTTGTTATAGATTGGACTTCACAAGATAGAGAACATAGGATTTGTTAAAAAATTAAATGTGTACACTTCATTACATTTAATTTACTGCTAGAATAATTTTTCTTAATGCAGAAACCAAATTAATGTTACTAGGGCAGAGTTATATTCCCCTCATTTCTAGGTGAGATAAGCGTACAATGCTTTGTCTTTGTTGTCTTTCTGATAGTATCTGAAAAACCATACTAAAATGACAAAGAGATTTCATCAGAAAATTGTTAATAATTTTTCTCTTGTTTGATCATGATTTCTTGTCATATTCATTCTATCTGCAATTTTCTACCTGTCAGGACTTGTCTGTCAATATGTCCAATGTTTGGTCAGGTAAAGCACTAGGTATTTAAATACAAAGACAAGGTAACAAGTTTAAAGAAACGATGTGTGATATCATTCAGCAATGTTTCCAGCTAGAGAAAAGGCCTTCCCTATAAAATTTTGAAATTTAAAATGTCTTCTTGTATCTTGGAAGGAATTAATACTTTGTTTCCATCTTTGTTACTGTTTTATGTATTAAAAGCAATGAAAAATATATATCTATATATGAGAATTTGAAGATAAAAGTTTCAGGTTTTGCACTGACTATTCAGAACAAAGGTTTGAACCTTTGTCTTTCCTGTCTCATGTAAATTGTCTAATGCTAGAGTCCTTTCTGATGTCCATTAATACATAATTTAATAGAATTTCCTTGTTTTACAGTGACACTATCATGTTGCTCTGTAACACAGACATGAAATGATAGATCCTTTAAAATGCAAAATAGAGCTTGAATATAAAACTTAAAACATTTTCTTTCTGGTTCAAGCATTTTCACTGGCAATAAATTTTCACATTTGGAACTGTAATAATTGTATTGATGATACATGAACTTATATATTGGTTCATTCACTTACATATTGGTTCTACACTGCCAATGGAAGCAAAAGAAAAGTAATGAAAATTCATTTTTGCTTCACAGAAAACATATGAGATTTAAATTTAACAGAGTGCAGTAATGTTGACTAAGAAGATTTCAATTTTAAAAATATCCTTCTCTGTCTGTAACTGGTCTTTAAAATTATCCAAAGGGAAATTCCATTATCTGTTCAAAAATAAGAACAGAAGTGTGAAAAGTTACAGAGAAAATCTCAAGGTCATACACTCTACCAAAAATTAACTTCTCAGTTAAGCTTTCACAGATTTTCTAATAAAAGTTTGTAATGCTACAGCTAGCATTTATTTCATTCTGTTGGCAGTATACCATATACAGCAATATGAATGTTATTTTAAGATCCATCTCTTAGCAAGGTTCACAATCTGTTGAATTGTTACGAACTACTTTGTGTTTCCACATACATGGAAACCTACAATAAACTTTTTCTAGCTCTGAATACATTTCCATTCCTGTTAGATATAAATCTCACAACTTCTGATTGCATCTCCTAATTTCCTACAATACACATTAACTAAGAAATCATTGATTTCACTCAGAAGCATCAAAATATATTCTCCCTCAAGCACTGGAAGAAACTGTTACTTGTCTTTCAAACGCTTTATGACTACTCATTCGTTTTCAGACAAGTTTCTCCTTTGCAGGTGGAAACTAAAAGGAAACATAACCTTTTTCAAGTCCAAGATTTTTATTTTTTCTTTCCCACTATGATTTTCTACTCTGAGATCACATATCAACAGATAATTTTCCCCAAAGAAGCATATAGAAAGGGATAAGTAGACTCAGATATTAGGTTTGGGAAACCTCTGACCTGGTCTTTTTTTCCTATGATGATGCAAAACATAAACTTTAAGCCATCGCTCTTACAAGAGGAAGAAAAAAAAAACAAGTAAATTTTTATTACATAACTAATGTTCTGAAGACAAACATATTCCTACTGAATGTCAGTACATTCTTAATGGTATTTTGTTTTTAATGGAAGGCTATCTATAAAAAAGATTAATAACCTCTTTCAATTTCTTTTATGATTATTTACTTTCACTAGTAAAATATTTTCTTTTGGGTATTTGGTTTTCATATTTCAGTTTTGGGCCACTATATTTTATTTTTAATTTGCCTTTTAAATTAAACTTACATCTCTTAATCTTTTAAATTAGATTTCCAAGACCTGTGAAGACTACCACAAAGACAGTCAAACTAGATAAGCATATCCTTCCCACATGGTTTTTAAACCCTAAAATTAATTTGATCTGTTCTTTGAAATGTTTCCAACTTTAAAATTAATTTTATTTTCTTTTCAGGAATACTGATCAAAACATTTTATTAATAGTTCCACCAACAATACCTTCAAAGATGATATCATCTTCATACTTTTATCTAAAACTCTGTTTTAAATATTTCCAAATTAATTTATTTTTTTGTTACACACAAATATTGTTAATGTCTTTGATGGAGTCACTGTAAAGGACAATTGTGTGTTCCAACCATCTCAACACCTCTAGTGATACAAGATGAACTTAGTACACCAGGAAATATTTATAACCAAAGGAAGTCACACCAACAAGTAAGTGATACCCTGAAGACAGTTTATGGAGCATATCCATACTGATCAAATAATTAAAGAAAATCAACAAGCTTTTGACAGAAAAAGATGGTTTTTTCATCCTTATTTTCCCTCCAGAACACTTACAGTTGGGAATTTTCAATTTAGTCTTTTGCTTCTTTGTTTAAAGATTTTTCATAAAGACAAATATAATAATTATTATGCCTTACCTTGTATCATCTTGAAGCAAAATATTTCTGATGGCTAAACTGAACAAAAACATTTTGGTTTATATTAACTAAACATTATTATGAGTTTCTCTGGGTTGATACTGTGACTGAAAGAAATTATCACCCAGGGTACATAAGACTCCATTTTCTTTCACAGGAAGGACTCCTTATCCAGGCATCACATATAAAGCACTGTGTGTTGCATTCTGCTTGAGTTTTTAGGGCTTATTTTGAAAAACAAGTAACTGTCATGCATAATGGGAAGCATAGTCAGTTCTTTGACCTTAGACTCAATGAATGCAGTAGCTAAAGTACGATACGCAACTAAAGTGAACAGAAGAAGCTAAACAAATTAATTCTGACTTGCTTTGTTGAATCAAATGAATTACCCTGATATTATATGAAAGTGTAGGATTTTTTGTTGTCATTCTGACGACTTTGAGTGTTCATTAATGTGTACTTTTTTCTTTCATATCCATTCTTCATGCTTCATTTATCTGTAATAACTTTATAAGATGTTTCTTTCCTCTCTTTGCTATTTCCAGACAACATTTTTGACCAGTTTGTGGCTGAGGTGGTTGGAAAAAGTATTAAGAATGCAGTTTCAGATTGACACTGTGGACTATCAGAACAGATCTATCAACATTTCAGAGAAAAATTTTCTGTACAGACTTAGACAGAAAGTAGTAACATCTTTTCTTTTTAACTGTCTCTATGAAATCCAAGTGAATATGCCGTTAATATTTTTTTTTTTCTGATGAGCAATAGAGTATGTCTTTTTTTTTATCTCTATACTTCCTGGAAAGCTGTTCGCTAACACTTTTACATCCATACTAAAATGGCCTTTAAAAATTAAGGATTCAAAGATAGTTATTAAGGAAAACAACAAAAAATGCCCACCTATGACAAAATATGACATTTTATAAGAAACTGGGAAAAACTTGATATTACACTTTGGCTTTTGTGTAGCGTATTATTTTAGTATGCTAAACTAGCTTGGGAGTGTTCCAATTCATAGATGGCAGTTCCTTAATTACGTCTAAGTAGTCTATTAATGAAAAAAAAGGAAAGTTCTTTTAGTCTCATTAAAAAGATCCTTTGTGAACTTTTTATTCTACTTTAATTACTCTTCAGAATATTTGAGATTTCAAAGGGAACTTATCACTATAATTTCTATAAAGGGGAATCATTTTATCAGTGTGCTCGAATTCCTAGAACCTGTCAACAAAATACTAGGTAAAGGCAAAACAGGTAACATAATTCATGTAGACTTCCAAAATGCTTTTGACAAGGTACCACACAAGAAACTATTACAGAAATGAATAGTCATAGATGAAAGTTACAAAATTTTCTCACCTGTCAAAAACTATATGGAATACCTAAAGCAAAAATAAATATAGATGATAATTTTTCAATATAAAAAAGATTAATAATAAGGTATTTTGAGGTTATATACTAGTTTCATGTAGTTATATATTTTCATTAATGATCTAGAAATGAAGTTAATGGTGAGGCAAGAAAATTTACAGAAAAAAGATTTTTTACATTGATCAATTCTAGACAGATTGAAAAAGTCAATAGGTCAAGGACGCAAAGTATTGTGTTTTGAAGGAAATACCAGAATTGCTAATATATTTTTCAGGGAAATTAGGATATGTAAAAATATATTAACATATTTTATTAGAATTAATATAAATATTTCTATTTGGAGTGTGTCTTTTCTCAGGCTTGATTCACAGAAATAAAGAGGCAATCAATCTAAACAGTAATCAAAAACTAGTTACAAGTGTGCCTTTCAAAAAAAAAAAAATTAAATTGCTATGAGATATATTTCAAAGACTTACTCAACTTCAGTGATAATTTTTAGATGATTACTAAAGCTTAATTTTAACCAATACATTGGTTCAGAGCATTAGTATGGATTTCAAGTTGTTTACCGCCAGTAACTGCTGTTTGGTTCACCGTGCACAACCATTCCATTGCTTGCAAGCTAGAGTCTTTTGGAAGTAAATGTAATCACAAATGTCACTCCAAGTGCACTCCAAACATCTTTAACAGAGATGTAAGAGTGTGAACCAATGACTGTTCTTCTGGACAGTCTTGGATCAGTTGCAAGATGAGGACATTCAATACAAATGACTAGATTAAATGTAATGTAAAAACATTCAACTGCAGATTGTATCTGTATAGAAGCTTATAACCAACTGTTTCTATGCACTAATATTTTTCTGTTAAGATTAATTCCTTTCCAGTATTTCATAAAAGTAAACAATATGAGTTTTAATATTCAGTTGTTTTCACTTGTTTTTCAAAGATGTAAGACAAGTTTTAAGACAAGTTATATTCAAAACTACATATCAAGAGAGATAAATTCTAAATATAATTATTATTTATTTTGTTTAATTATTTATTCTATATTAATTAATTTAATTATTAATTCTGTGATATGTCATCTTTGCAATACTGACTGCTTGAATTCCATATAAATTGTTTTATTCTGTGTTTCATTAGACAAGAACACTCGCATAAAGGATTATTATAGTCAGCTGGTTCATAGTATCTTTTAAAACTTGTTAATCTTCTCCCAAAAGTGTAAAATATCAGATTAGATCAACAATAAATTCAATCTTTCCTGAGGATGTTTGCATTCTCAGATATGCTGGTGTAGAGGCACAATGTAAAAAATTAGTGATGTTTCCAAGCTTAATGAAACTTTTCATATTTGCTCTCAGTTTGTGGATTTTGGTATGCTTATTTTCTTTCATATAAATTTTTGCGCCATCATTTTGCAGTTTTCTTCACTAATGAAAAAAATGTCAAGATTTTTTCATTCAGTACTCATATACTGAAGTACTCAACGGTTCATATTTATTCTGACAGGTTATGAAGTAAAAAGCCCTATGTAATACTATGTCATGCTTTGGGTTGGACTGGCCACTGAGATTGTAATCCTGAAGAAAAAAAATTAAATGGTGAAATCTTTAAAATGCTTCTTCATGTTGGACAGATCTTATCCCTGTCAATTTTTTGGGATGTTTCATAATGGCAACAGCAATTATTTTAAGAATGAGAATGCTTCTAATTAACAGAAAATAAAATCACTAAAAAGGAGATGTATTCCCTCACAGCTTTTGAACCTTTTCCTTAATAGTCAAACGTTTTCAATAGTTGAGTTCCCACATTTGTGTGTATTGTTCTGGGCCTAAGGATTTGGCTACTCTAGTTCTGATGGTAATGGTACATACTGATATTTGAGAAGAATATTGAGAAGAAACATTAAATCAATTGGAACATATGAAAGTAAACTTTTACCATCCACAGCCAATGACAAAAACTGACCTCCTGACAGACCAAGCCGGACTTGTGTTCAGATTGAAAACCTACCCAAATCAACAGCTGTTTTTACTAATGTATGACAGTATTTTTTTGAATTACAGTTTAGAATTAGTTTAGGTAAATTCAATTAAATGTATGGTATTTTGTTAAGTTCAGCTCACCAAAAAGTGCACCCAAAATTGTCATAAGCCTCTGTATTTCTACTCAGCAAAAAACCAAGAAGAGATTAAATTAGTGCTCCTGTATTGCCAAAAATCAAAGAAATGTATTTCTATATAGATTCAGAATAGAACATGGAAGATCAGCTGTGACTTGTGTCACCATACAGTAGAAAGGGATAACAAAGTATACTAATTCTGTCACATAAAAGCTCAAGTGAGAAAGCTTATTGTTACCCTATTGTACCTTACTATATAATTTCACACACACATTTTCCAAGTCCACACTTAGTTAAAACTTTTGAATATTTAATCTTAAATATTCTTCAGGGAACTCCTTTACCTTTGTATTAAGCATGTATCATCACTTATCCATTATTATTGTGACAAATCAGCCTTACAAGGGATTTGTCAAAATGCCTGGCAATAAAACATCTCTAACATACAGTTGCTGTGTTATAAAGCAAGTGTTATGTTCCTCAATTAACTACAATTTTATCTTGTAAGATATTATATCTGCCATTCATTATTTGCCCCAAATCTTCCTCTATACCTTACTGAGAAATAGAAAACTTTATGTAGTCAACTATTTGAAACAGTAGCATTCAAAATGTTTTTTGTATAAAAAGATAGAGGGACTGTTCTGTAACACATAAACAGATCCAAATTATATTAAGGTTTTGATTGCAGGAAGAAAGAGGAATGTTCTGAGAAGAGGCACAGATTTTAATGACAAACAAAGCTTCTTTCTTCCAGGGTAGAGAAAAAGCAGTTTTTTCAAACCCACTTTGAAATGTTCACCCCTCAGAGAACTAATGCATTTATAAGAGAATCCCAAAGCAAAAGTCCCTTTTATCCCAGTTTCAGAAGTATTTTAAACATGACTTGAAACACACCAAGAGCAAGATATTTCATCAAGAGTAAAAGTTGTTCTTCCCTGGATCCAAATGACAGGTTCATACAAGGTTAGTATACTGAAAGAATTCACTTATTACACGATACTGCTTACTACTGTATTAAGCCATTTTGCACCACTATAAAGCAGTTAATTATTCTTCCATGGGAATAAAAGGAAAGAATTGGAAGAATTCCTGAATTTTTATGCAACATACACAGAGGGATGCATCCTCAAACATTTGAGCTCTGTCAGCAAAAGACGTTTCTTCTACAGACAGAAAATTCCAAGCAGGTGACAGAGAATGCTGCCAGTTCTAGTTGTTCGTCACCACAGAGGAAAAAAAAATCATCATAAAGAGGACAAGTCCTATAAATTTAATTCCAAGCCAGTGTGAGCCAGAAACGATATGTTTTCTTTTTTATTGTTCTAACTGTGCTAACCAATTATAAGTATTCAGAAAAATTTGTACATGAGCAGTTTCTATGAGTTGTAGTTTCTCTGAACTAAATCAGAAAAGGAAAACTTGTTTGTATCAGCACACTTCTGCCTAATTTAAGTGTTTCTGGTGCAAATCCAGCCACTCCAGCCAGTAAGTCAGCTTCATCAGGCACCCAGTTTAACTGCCTTTATGCAAATACATGTAGCATGGAGATTAAACAAGAGGAGTTAGAGACATGTGAACACCTGCAGAGCTATGATCTTATTGGCATCACAGAGACGTGGTGGAATGGCTCCTATGACTGGAATGTCAGAATAGAAGGATACAAGCTCTTCAGGAATAACATTCAGGGGAGACAAGGAAGGGATGTCACCCTCTGTGTCCATGACCAACTGGAGTCCATGGAGCTCCACCTGGGGATGGATGAGGAGCTGGCTGAAAGCTTATAGGTCAGGATTAAAGGGAGGGCAGGGACAGGTAGCATTACAGTGAGGGTCTGCTATAGGCTACTGGACGAGGAAGACTGAACAGATGAGGCCTTCTATAGACAGATAGGGGTAGCTTCACGTTCACAAGCCCTGGGCCTCATGGGGGACTTCAACCACCCTGGTATCTGTTGGAGGGACAACACAGCAGGACATAAGCAATCCAGGGGGTTCGTGGAATATGTTGATGATAACTTCCTTCTCCAAGAGATAGAGGAGCCAATGACGAGAGGTGCCATGCTGGACCTTGTTCTCATCAACAAGGAGGGACTGGTGGGGAACGTGAAGCTCAAGGGCAGCCTTGGCTGCAGTGACCATGAGATGGTGGAGTTTGAGATCCTCAGGGCAGCAAGGAGGGTACATAGCAAGCTCACTACCCTGGAGAGCAGGCTTTGGCCTCTTCAGGGATCTGCTTGGTAAAGTACCATGGAATAAAACACTAGAGGGAAGAGGGGCCCAAGAAAGCTATTTAATATTCAAGGATCACCTCCACCACACTCAGGAGTGATGCATCCCAACAAAAAGGAAGTCAGGCAAAAACACCAGGAGGCTTGCATGGATAAACAAGGAGCTCCTGGACAATCTCAAACAGAAAAAGGAAGCCTACAGAAAGTGGAAGCAAGGACAGGTAGCCTGGGAGGAATACAGAGAAATTCTCCAAGCAGCAGGGATCATGTTAGGCAAGCTAAGTCCCAGACAGAATTAAATGTGGCTAAGGATGTCGAGGGCAACAAGAAAAGCTTCTACAGGTATATCAGTGATAAAAGGAAGACTACAGAAAAAGTAGACTCTCTCTGGAAGGAAATGGGAGACCTGGTCACCCAGGACAGGGACAAGGCTGAGGTACTCAACAACTTTTTTTCCTTGGTGTTCACCGGTAAGTGCTCTAGCCACACGGCCCAAGTTGCAGAAGGCAAAGGCAGGGACTGGAAGAATGAAGTACTGCCTACTGTAAGTGATGATCAAGCACGAGACCATCTAAGGAACATGAAGGTGCACAAATCCATGGGACCTGATGAGATTCATCCACGGGTCCTGAGGGAACTGGTGGATGAAGTTGCGAAGCTACTATCCATCATATTTGAGAAGTTGTGGCGGTCTGGTGAAGATCCTGCTGACTGGGAAAGGGGAAACATAACCCCCATTTTTAAAAAGGGAAAAAAGAAACACCCGGGGAACTACAGGCCAGTCAGTCTCACCTCTGTACCCGGCAAGATCATGGAGCACTCCTGGAAACTCTGCTAAGGCACATAGAAAATAAAGAGGTGATTGGTGACAGCCAACAAGGCTTCACTAAGGGCAAATCGTGCCTGACAAATTTGATGGCCTTCTACAGTGAGGTTACAGCGCTGATTGATAAGGGGAGAGCAATAGATGTCATCTACCTGGACTTGTGCAAAGTATGTGACACTCTTCCACATGACATCCTTGTATCTATATTGGAGAGACATTAATTTGACAGATGAACCACTTGGTGGATAAGGAATTGGCTGGATGGCCGTACTCAAAGAGTTGTAGTCAATGGCTCGATGTCCAAGTGGAGACCAGTAACAACTGGTATTCCTCAGGGGCTGGTATTGGGATTGGTGCTGTTTTACATCTATGTTATCAACATGGACNTGGCCTATAGGAAAGATGGAGAGGGACTCTTTATCATGGAGTGTAACGATAGGACGAGGAGTAATGGTTTTAAACTGAAAGAAGGTAGGTTTAGACTAGATATTAGGAAGAAATTCTTTACTCTGAGGGTGGTGGGGCACTGGAACAGTTTGCACAGGGACTCATCCCTGCAAGTGTTCAATGCCAGGTTGGATGAGGCTTTGAGCAATCTGGTCTAGTGGGAGGTGTCCTTGCCCAGGGTGGTTGGAACTGGATGATCTTTAAGGGCCCTTCCAACCCAAACTATTCTATGATTATATGATTCTGTAAATTCACTTTCCTACTAAAATGAGTTAGGAATAATTTTCTTTGTTATTGATTTTAGATTCTATGGCTTAGTGCTCCGTGCTTTTCTTGCTTGATGCAACAGATCAGCATTTTTCAAGACCAGTAAATGTGTATGCATGTATAGAAACTTGTATCTCTTTTGAGCTATTACTGTGGTTAGGGTAATATAGTATTTTGCTTTTTGAATATGTTATTTTCTTTGGTGTAGTATTTAGAGATAGTGATTTACAAATGTTAAACTCTATCACAGGCATCTTTTTTTTTTTCCTGGAATAGTTAATTCTTGTAAAATATTTATTTCTCATACATGTGTTTGTGACCTACTTGGAGAAAACTTTTACCACTACAGTTATATGTACAGTTTAAAAAAAAAAACAACCCACAACACAACCCTCCCTCTAGAATGTCCTGGAATGACCTAGAATGTCAGTGACCATGCAGTCAAGAAACAAAAGTGAGAATGCCAGCATACTGTGATGAAGATACCTCCTGTAGGAAAAGTTTAATTTAGAAGTTGCCATTTTAAAGGTGCTATAACCAGTAACATTTCCTAAAGGTTTCTTTATCTGTTACAAGCATGTTTTGATGACATGTTGATTTCATTTCAGCATTTCATAAATACTGTATTTGTTAAGCTCTGTGAAAAGGCAACAGGAGTTTTTCTGTACTGCCTGTAGTATGGATGACTTCCTATATTAGCTTTAAAAAGCATAAAGGCAGAAAGTTTTCATCAAGTACAGAGTGATGACATTCAAACAACTTTGAATAACTCAGGCACTGGATCCTACTTTATATATCAGAAGTTGGAATGAGAATGAGACTTACAGGCAGCCCAATGTGTCAGGTGTGCCTGTGGAGTCCCACCATACACAACAATAGGACGAGCATAATAGAGTCTCAGATATTTTACTATTGAAGGTCTGTGACATCCATACAGTTAAAGACTGTCACTTTTGTTCTAACTCAGGCTGTTGACTAGAAAACTACTCAGATATAGTTTCTTCAAGTACATTGGAGGCAAAAAGAAAACTAGAGAAAATGTGGGCCTACTGTTGAATGAGACAGGGGCCACGGTGACAGATGATGCAGAGAAGGCGGAATTACTGAATGCCTTCTTTGCTTCAGTCTTTACTGCTCAGGCCAGCCCTCAGAGGTCTCAGACTTTACAGGCAACAGAGAAAGTCTGGAGGAAGGAGGACTTTCCCTTGGTTGAGGAGGATCAAGTTAGAGATCAGGTAAGTAAACTGGATATCCACAAGTCCATGGGTCCTGATGGGATGCACCCACGAGTGCTGAGGCAGCTGGCAGAAGTCATTGCTGGGCCACTCTCCATCATCTTTGAAAGGTCCTGGAGAACAGGCGAGGTGCCTGAGGACTGGAGGAAAGCCAATGTCACTCCAGTCTTCAAAAAGGGCAAGAAGGAAGACCCGGGAAACTACAGGCCAGTCAGCCTCACCTCCATCCCTGGAAAGATGATGGAACAGCTCCTTCTGGGCGTCATCTCAAAGCATCTGGAGGAAAAGAAGGTTATCAGAAGTAACCAACATGGATTCACCAAGGGGAAGTCATGTCTGACTAATCTGATAGCCTTCTATGATGGTGTGACTGGA
>VYXH01010798.1:32546-45844 GCA_013397275.1 Burhinus bistriatus
TCCTCCCCCTCTACTCTGCCCTGGTGAGGCCGCACCTGGAGTGCTGTGTCCAGTTCTGGGCTCCCTGGTTCAAAAAGGACAGGGAACTGCTGAAGAGGGTGCAGCAGAGGGCTACATAGATGATTAGGGGACTGGAACATGTTTCTTACGAGGAAAGGCTGAGGGACTTGGGTCTTTTGAGTCTGGAGAAGACTGAGGAGGGATCTTATCAATGCTTACAAATCCTTAAAGGGACGGTGCTGGGAGGATGGCACCAGTCTTTTTGCAGCGATGCCCACTGACAGGAAAAGAGGTAACAGGCACAAATTTGAGCATAGGAAGTTCCATCTCAACATGAGGAGGAACTTCTTTCCTTTGAGGGTGGCAGAGCACTGGAACAAGCTGCTTAGAGAGGTGGTGGAGTCTCCGACCCTGGAGACATTCAAAACCTGCCTGGATGCCATCCTGTGCAACCTGCTCTAGGTGATGCTGCTCTGGCAGGGGGGTTGGACTAGATGATCTCCAGAGGTCCCTTCCAACCCCAGTGATTCATTGATTTGGTGATTCTGTGATAGTATATTGCTTTCCAAATATAAACACATAAATTACCAATTTTGTTTTCCAATAGTGCCACGCATTTTAAAGACCTTCAAATACTTCTTCTTGATAGAGTTATCACATGTTCATAAGCATATCGATTCAGTCACCAAGTATAAAATATTCTTATCTTAATTGCTTACTGCTGTATCTGTCAGTACAATAAAAGCATCATAATATTGTAATATACAAAGAACACAAGAAAAAAAAAATACAGAGCACTGTTCCTTATTTTGCAGGAACTATTGTACAGACAGTAAACCAGAAAAGTATTGTGATGCATTAGCATAATGTTACAAACCTTACTTTTAAATCATCCTTATATCAGACTCTTAATTTAACCCTATTTCCCAAGGTTTAGGTTAAGACTCAATTCCAAGAGTCTGTGCCTGCAATTCCTGTTCTTATTTTGTGGTATTAATGCATGGAAAAAGCCTCTTTCTTCAGCTCACCAATAAATTTAAGCTTGTACATTTAGAGGTTTTGTAGTATTTAGGTTACTGCAGATCCAGCCTTCCCTTGTTTGTTTTGATTATGTTTTAAAAGAGAAGTCTTGTACTTTCAAATACAAGAAAAACTGTGGCAGCAAAGAATCTGATTAGTCAAGATCTGTTTTAGCAGAAGTGGGAGAAGTACAGCATATTTTGAGAATTTACTTCAAAGCTACAGAGGAAATTTGATTTATAGCACTGTGTATACTATGCCAAAACTTAATATTCAGATCTCTTTAGCTAAATGTGTTCTGCCCATGTAAAATCATCTATACAAACTAGCTTCTAGAAAGAGTTGTATGGAGTTCTTCCTCTTGCCCCTTCCAAAAGATATGTCTAATATTTATGGTACACCTACCTGAGTGTCAGAGTAAATAGTCTCTCTCCCTGTTTTTATTTCATAGAATATTTTTATTCTTTCCAACATGAGTTTCCTTTGCATTTGCAGTTCATTTGCTTCCTATAGACCTGCAGAAAATACTTCCTCTATACATCCACTGCACTTCCCCATCAAACATCTAAATACTCTAAATATTTTAATCTGATATTTGAGGTGATAATCTGAATAGTAATACTAATATAATCTGTAATAATATCTTTTACGGCAATATAAAAATATGAACAATTTCCATCTTGATAGAATTCTAAGTAGAGAAAATTCATTATGACTAGTTAAAATAAACATTATGTGAAAGATGTATTTTCTAATTCAGAGAAATATTTTTAAGCTTTGGAGACAGATTTTGTCGTACTGGAGTACTTACTGTAGTGTAACCCACTTCTTAGTTTTGACTCATACTCTGTGTTTATAGGTGTCTCCATCATGTAGAAGCCACTGTTTAGCTATAAATCTATCAATATGAATTTCTCTAATTATTCTTTTCCACAACGTTAATTTAACTGTTGAATAAAATAGGACTGATTTTTAATCATTTTTAAATCCAGAGGTGTGAGATAAAATTCAAGTTGATATATCTGGGTATTTAAATGTTAAATATATATTAGCACTGAGATGATAGTAAAGACTACCAGTCTAGTATCAACTAGTATACTTTTAGACTATCAGCTTTGTCTGAAAATTAGGACTTCCATGCTGAAAGGAATATAATCAAAGGAAAAGTCTTCAACATATCACTTCCCTATTCCTCAATTTGTAAACCACTCCAATTTTAAAAAAATATCAACAATTATAATTATTCATCCATTTACTTCTGTGGATCTCTATTCTCTGCAGACATGGTAAACCTGATGCCTCGATGATGATGTTATCTTTAATGGTCTCTGCAAAGTACAGAATATGTGTATATGTAAATGTGAACACACCATTCCCTCAAACGAACCTGAACTCTGAGAAGAGATCTAGATACCAGGCAATAACACATAAATGTGTGTAGTAACACATTTATATACCTACTTAGATACATAAATTGACATTTATACTAGTAAAATAAATATGCCTGAGACTGTTATATGGCTGGCGTAAAAAACATCCATACTATTAAACACCATTACTCTCCAAAACAAGGTACTGCTTACAAACAGTACATTGGAAATGGTACCTGACCTGTGCCAGCTCCAAAATCATATCTAGGAACTGCTTGGGTAAATACCGCCTGGTATGGGCCAGAGCTGTGTGTGGGGATCATTTTAATGGCTTAATGTTACAGAGGAGTGACATCCAGTGCACAAGAACATTTGCAGGCAGTGTCTGATTTGCTGGCATAGATATAGCCTAGCTGAACCAGCACTTGCACAGAGGGTACCTAAATTCTTAGTATAGGCAATGGAGAGTAAACAGGTTGTTCTGAAGATGCTGGAAAGGCAGAATCCACCTCCCTAAATTAGGCATCAAAGTCAGATGGACTAGCTCTATCTAACCATCTAACAATTCATGGAATCTGTATTATAAATAATTAAAAAGTAGAACTAATGAATACATAGCTACTTATATGTAAGAAGTTGAAAACTAAATAGCAAACCACAAAATATTGTTGATCAAAATAAAAGGTTTATTAATACAAATAATATACTACAGTAATTAAGTCATAAAGTGAAAAGCCATGGAAAGACAAGTGAAACTCCCTGATTATAAAAAGCACAGCCAGAGCCTATTAAAGCTCATCCACAGGGTTAACTGCCAGTATGACTCTGGTTCATTGACATATTCTGTTAATATTGTGGTCTTTTAGCTGAACCAAAAGTTTACGTAAAAACACGGTAATGTCAGTATATTCTCAATAATCAAAGCATTGCTTCAGAAAATGTTAGTTCATACATTACTTTTAATTTATAGCTCTAACAGAAATAATGAATAAGAAACTAGAAACAAACTTCCCACTCTGTGGAAACGTAGTTTTATACATGCTAGTCACAGTATTGTTCAGACTTATCTCCTCAAAACCTCATCTTTGTTTGAGATGTCACAAATTTTGTTCTGCTTGACTGAGGCAGCCACTGCAAAGGGTTATTTAATGCTGAAATGAAGTATAACAAAGCATTCAATTTCACAACTGGATGCTTTTACGCACATGCTCCAGCCATCATAACCCCGTAACCCAGTCTTACAATGACAATACTTCTTCTGTTATGTTCTTTTTTTTTCACATGGAACACCGATTTCATGAAATGATGTGTTTATTTCAAACAGTTGGAATACATAATGTGTTTTGAACTCAAATTGCCTTTGATAGCTAACATATAGATTTTAATTACCAAGCTTGGAAAGAGAGTTTTACTAAAACTATTGATACTATTGATAAAGTATATTTAATATAATATAGACATGAGATATGTTCTGGTTTCATGAGACGTCACTTGAATTTTTTTCATTTTTTTTCAATGTTAAAATGTTGTATTCATATTCTTTTTCAGTGAGATTTGGGAGTTTTTTCATTGTTTATTTTGTTTTTCATCTATTGTGCTTTTTTTTGTGAGGAACTTTCAGCTTATATTTTCTTTGGTGCAAGTCAACCAGAAAGAAATACTGTAAAAATAGAATGTATGCAGTGGCTTGCAAAAGGACACATAGCTCTTAGTAGTATAAAAATGTTTGGGTGGTTCCAGTGTTTGACTTTAAAATTCATGTTACTTGCTATAAAAAGATGAAAAGTTAAATCTTACATTTGCCAAAAAAAAAAAATCTTAGTCTTAAATTGTCGTTAAAAATGCACATATTTTACCGGAGCATGTGGGAAGGAAAAAGACTAAAAGTAGGATTCACTTCATCTAACTCTAGCATCTGGAAAATAAGTATCTAGGCAAAGCTCACCTTCTAGTAATTGTCTATAATCAGTGCAGCTGTATCCTTGGGGCAACTTTATCTACTTTAAAATTGAATGAATCACTAGCTGGAAATGTCTTCCATTAACTTGAAAAGGAGCTTTGGTATGACTCTTTGACTTCACACCTCAGAGTCCAAGTGTCTCTGAATCTTCACTTTGAGATATCAGATCTGTAAAATTACTGAATATAAATCAGAACTTCAATTTGCATTTTGCAGGTGTATGAAATACAAAATACTTTCTGATTTCAGAGTATGTACCCTTTAATTGCATTTTTTTATTGTTTCAGAAGAGCTTGGATAGTGGGAAGGAAAAGAAAAAAGTTTTCTTGGACTCCCAGTTTTTTTGATTCAAATTTTGTAGCTAACACAGTTTATAATTTTTTGTGTGAGTGTGTGTCTTACAAGCACTTTCCTAGAATGGCTATATGCTTCATGACAGGTAGGCACAGATTCCAAGCTATTATCTCCCAGGCTACATCTAGTATACATACTTATGGCAGTCTGTGACACTGTCAGATTAGTTATGAACATTTAACCTACAAGGATTATAAACTGTTTTTAACTGCACTCCAGGCAGATTTTTAACCTTGTCCAGTACACAGCTGCAGTCTTTTGTAGTTATTTCAGCCAAAAAGGAAAAAAAAGGAAATGGAGAAGGACAGAGTGATAGAAATAAGTTTTCTTTTCTATACAATTCTGTCTGTTGGAGATACAGGGTTCGTGTAATAGATCAGACTCTCTTATTTAACCTTTTTGTTCCAACACAATGTGTATGACTGAATTACGGATACTTTCTTAATGCATAATGAGTGTAGAAGAGCTTAGGAAATATACAACAATAATTTAATAAACATAATATGTTTAGCTGAAGTAAATTAAAGCTCTATTATGTCCAAAGGCTAGAAAACCTGCAAAGTTGATCATTTAATACAGGAGAAATCTATAGTAAAACCTGTGAAAATAATTTTATAAATGTGAATTTATTGTATTGAAATGTCCATTTTTTATTTGACTTGCCCGATTGTAAGCACAGGCTCAAATACCCTGAGAAAGCAGTAAGCTGTGACAAATAAAACAAAAAACCCTCACATGGCTGTGGTATAAGGTCTAGTGTCTCTCAGAATCTACAGTTTTAACACTCATTGATACACTTATGAACTTCACAAAAAATATTGTAACAATAATTTTCTTCACTCAGAAGATAGTTTATTTTCTAATTTTCACAATGGTTAACAATTTTTAAATGGCTTTTTAATACTCTGCAAATTCTGGCAGATAAAACAGATTTTTGACCATCATAGAATATAGGAATGTAAGTTCACATTTGGCTTTATTTTTTCATCCAGTAAGTGTCGTGGTTTGGGCTGGACTGGCCACTGAGATGAATGACAGATGCTGTCCACCACCTCTCTCTCCAAGGAGAGGAAAGAGAGAAAGAGACTTATGAGTTTAGAAGGAACTAAGCTACTTTAATGAAATATTAATAATTAATAAAAAAAATGAAATATATACAAAAAACATATCAAGCTCCCAGGATGATGACCATGTCGCTGGCAGGCATGGGGAAAGTCCCAGACTGGACTCAGTGATGAACAGGAACTGGATTCCAGATCCAGATTCAGGGATGCAGGGATTGGGATCAAAGGCAGATGAACAGAGAGAGTCTTCCTCGGACGTCAACCATTGAAGAAAGAGGGCTGACCCTTTGATCCCTCAGCTTTTATACTGAGCATGAGGCAGATGGGATGGAATACCCTGTTGGTCAGTTTTGGGTCACCTGCTCTGTCCACTCCTCCCCGCAGGTGCGACCCCTCCACATTTTGCTACTTCCGACCCTCCAACGGGGCAAGTAACAAAGTTGGCTGGCCTTGGTTGTTACAGCAATAAGTATAAGCAAGAGCCTCTCTGCACACCATTCCTTGGCATCAACTATAAACATGGGTCTTATCACTCTGAAAGTGAACAGTTTCTGCACAATATGCTCTTAATTTCAGTAGTTAGAAGAGGTTTAGCTGCAAAGTAAAATTACTGAACAGAAAATTGGTTCTGTTTAACCTCAAACCAGGACAGTAACTCACTCCGCTATTTCCTCTGAGTAGATGGGGTGTCAGTCAGGAAAAGTGACTCATGTAATGGAATGTAAACTCACACATAGACAGTATAGTGTCTGCAAACGTTGTTGTATGCTCCAACCAATTTCGTACCTAGCATTTAAAGTAGCAACATTTCATTGAAGTGCTTTAATAGCAACTTTGTTAACTACCCACAACTGCCACAAATATTTTCAGTCGACATTTTACTTCCTGAAGCCAAGCTGTGTAAAACTTTCATTACAGAAAACAAGCCCATGCAAAACAAGATTGTGTCATGTTTCATTTGTGAATGCAAAACTCATCTCAGTTCTCTGGCAATATCCAGAGCACAGGAAAGATTTTGGTAACACATAACTGTCCCTTCTGGTGAATTTATTTCCTTTTTTCCAAGGTCTTGAAAATAAAATGACAGGGCCAATGAAGTTCGCCGTTATTATCTAGCTTATCATATGATTTCAGCAAATATATTTTACTTCCTTTCTAAAGCTTTTAGTGGTAAGGTAGGACTGCATCTATATAAGGGCGAAAGGGGCACACACAACTGCCAAAAATGTCTAGTCATCCAGGAGAAATGTGTCCAGACCCTTCTGTTTTTTAAAGATTTCTTTCTGACTGCACTATCTGCTTGTGCTTAACTACCTTTTCTCAGGTAGTTTTTTGGAGACAAAATATGAAAAAATGAAAGGCTGCAAATTTCCTGCCAAGCAAAGAAATACTTACATAAACCACAATAGCATTTGGAGAAGTACTTTTTCTCATTTGTTTCTTTAGAGAGGGACTGGAGAGACTCTCTAGAGATCCTACTAAAGAAATACAATTAGGAAAAATAGTCAGTAGGTGCCCAAAGAAATAATGAATTGCCATCCACTTCCACAAATGCAGGAGTCTTTTTCTAGGTAAATAATTTGTTCCGTATGTTCTCTTTTAAGTGGAAAGTCTCTTTGGGTGGAATAAATGAGTATGATTAAGATGAGCTTGTCAGTTTTTTTATTTCTGACTTTCTCTGACTTCTATGACTGCCCACAGAGTCTGTTGTTTACAGTTTTCAAAGCCTGTACATTTTTACTCTAAGTTGTATGCATAAGCCATGCAAAGTGAGGGATTTGGCACAGCTTTCACAGTACATCCAGATTTTTTGCCTAATACCTTGAAAATGAAGATCACTCTGTTTCATTTTCCTTTCTGTGCACAACTTTTAGTTGAAATAAATATAATCAATTAAAAATAGGAAATGATGGTTTCAACTGATAAACCTCGGTAATAATCATGATTAGAACATGAAAAAGACTGAGAAAGGGTAGGATATGTGAGGAGAAATGTTTTGTAAAAAGACTTGCAACAATATTTGCGGAATAATTCAAAAGAAAGATAGTTTATCTATGTCAAGGCTTGAGGAGTGGGACAGAGTACCTTGTACATGGTACTTGAAAAGCATTTTTAAATACTGGTTGAACTTATGCCACTGGAAAGCAGTCTATACGAACCATTACAGAGATGCAGGTAAACCTTAAGTATGTCATGTTTACTTTTCCTCTGCCCCTTTCGCTCCAAACTCTATTGCTCCTGAGATAAACTAAAAAATTGTCTGCACTATTAATAAAAGAAGTTAGAAAGAATTATTATGTGCTTATTTGACTTTATTTTCATAAAATCATAATCATAGAATACCATGTTGGAAGGGACCTCAAGGATCATCTGGTCCAACCTTTCTTGGCAAAAGCACAGTCTAGACAAGATGGTCCAGCACCCTGTCTAGCTGAATCTTAAAAGTCTCCAAGGATGGGGAGTCCACCGCTTCCCTGGCAAGATTACTCCAGTGGCTGATTATTTTCATTGTCAAAAATCTTCCTCTTGTGTCCAGTTGGATTCTCCCCAGGAGTAAATTGTACCCATTACCCCTCCTCTTGTCTGTGTGACTCCTTGTAAAAAGGGAGTCTCCATCTTCTTTGTAGCCATCCTTTAAATACCGGAACACGGTGATAAGGTCTCCCCTAAGTCTACTTTTCTCAAGGCTGAACAAACCCAGTTCTCTCAGCTTTTCCTCATATGACAGGCTTCCCAGTCCTTTGATCATCTTGGTGGCCCTCCTCTGGACCCTCTCCAGCCTGTCCACATCTTTTTCGTATAGCAGGGACCAAAGCTGAACACAGTGTTCCAGGTGCGGTCTGACAAGCACTGAGTAGAGTGGGATAATGACATATCTCTGCTGGTGATGTCCCTGTTGATGCAACCAGCATCCTGTTGCCTTTCTTTGCCGCAGCAGCACACTGTTCACTCATATTGATCTTGTTGTCCACCAGGACTACCAGGCCCCTTTCCACAGAGCTGCTCCACAGCCGGGTAGATCCAAGTCTGTGCTGCACTCCTGGATTATGTTTTTCTAGGTGCTAGACCTTACACTTATCCTTGTTGAACTTCATAAGATTCTTGTTAGCCCACTCTTCCAGCCTATCCAGGTCTTCCTGTAGGGTGGCTCTCTCTTCCAAAGTGTCCATTTCCCTACTCAGTTTGGTGTTATTAGCAAACTTTGTCATGGTACACTTGATCCCATCATCCAGATCACTGACGAAGATATTAAACAGCATTGGGCCCAATATCGATCCCTGAGGGAGCCCACTTGTGACAGGTTGCGAGTTTGAAAGGGAGCTATTTACCACCACTCTCTGGGTGCAACCCGTCAGCCAGTTCCCCACCCACCACACAGATCACTTGTCTAGACTGTTAATGCATCAGTTTCTCTAGGAGGAGGCTGTGGGGAACCACCTCAAAAGCCTTGGACAAATCCAGGTAGACAATGTCCACCACTTGCTCCACTTCAACTGAACAAGTTACGTTGTCATAGAAGGGGATCAGGTTTGACAAGCACAACCTGACCTTGCTGGCTTTTCACAATCACATGCTTCATTTGACTTGTGATAGTTCCCAGGATGATTCATTCCATAAGTTTCCCAGGGACTGAAGTAAGACTGATGGGCCTATAATTTTCTGGATTCTCCTTTAAGCCCTTCTTGTAGATGGAGGTGACATCAGCCTTCTTGCAGTCTTCTGGGACATCCCCCAATCTCCATGACTTCTCAAAGGTTATGGAGAGTGGCCTCGCAATGATGTTAACACTCTTGTGTGGATAATGTCAGAGTCCATCAATTTGTAGGGGTCAAGCTCCTGTAATAGATTGCATACCAACTCTTCCTTCACTGATGGTGGGTCTGTGTTTGCATCAACCTGGATTTTTGTTCCCAAGGCCTGGGGCCCAACAGTGCTGGTAAAGACAGAGGTGAAGAAAGTGTTGAGAACCTCTGCCTTTTCAGTGTTGTTGGTGTTTAATTCACCTCTCCTGTTTAACAGTAGACCAATATTTTCCTTCTTCTGCTTGTCGTTTATGTACCTGAAGAACCCTTTCTTGTAGTTTTGGACATCTCTGGCCAATTTCAATTCAAGCTGAGCTTTTGCTTTTCTAACTGCATCTCTGCACACCCTAGCAGTGCCCTTGTAGTTCTCAATGGGTATCGGTCTGTTTCTTGATCTCTGATACGCTTCTTTTTCTGTTTTGAGAAGACTCAAAAGCTCGCAGTTCAGCCAAGGGGGTCTCTTGCTCTGCCTACTTCCCTTACCATTAAAAAGGATGAACAGTTTTTGTGCTTCCAAGAGAGCATTTCTGAAAAACTCCCGGCACTCACTAACTCCTTCATCCTTCATGGAAGCTTTACATGCAGTATCTCCCAACTGAGCTCTGAGCGAGCTGAAGTTTGCTCTTCTAGAATCTAAAACTTTGTCTTAGCACTGACCTTCAGTGTGTTCAGCAGGATCCCAGTCTCCACAATACTGTGATCACTGAAGCCAATGCTATCCCTAACCAAGGTATTACAAAGCATGTTTTCTTTGTTTGTGAGTAGCAAGTCCAGCAGTGCCTCATTTCTGGCTGGCACAGGAGACTTTATCCTGCTCAGATGTAGACATCTGATTCAGTTAGCTGTCCATGCACAGATGAGTAAGGATTTCTGAGATCTCTAGACGTACAGGGGCGGCTGAATAGCTGTCCTCTAGGATACGATTCATGTCATTTTAAAGATAGAGGTGTCTAAAACAGGTTAGATGAATCATGACCAAATAGCAGCTCTTTTTCAACAAATAATACAAAGGGTTATTGAGTTACTAACTCAGAGCTAGTTTTCTGTTTTAAATATCTAGAGTTAGATAAGTCCTAACATTCACGTTCAAAAAAAGGCTGACTTTACTGTCTATTGAGAGAGAAGCAATTGTATAAATGGTACCCATTTGCTAATCCTGCTTAAAATGCTTAATTTTTTTATTTTTTATTTTTTATTTTTTTTATAAAATAAGTGGAAATCCTTTAAAAAACAGACACTTTCTAAAACCTGCATCTTAGTGACACTGGTTTTTTTTCCCCTCAGAGCTAGATTTCAAAATGTTCACAGTGACCCATAACAAAATGTTGCTGCCTTTTGAATCATCTTGGTTTTCTGTGTCATCTATAAGTATATATTGACTATATGGTATTTATCTTTATTCTTATATCTAATTTTGTAGAAACTGGGAGAATAATCAGAAAAGATATCCATTCCGAAATTATGTGAGCAAGAATTACATAGAAATAATAATTTAGTAAACTTTAATAGCTTTTCTTATTTCTCACACAATAATTTTTTTTTTAAATTTTGTTTTGTTTTTTAAACCCAGAAACAAAAAAAGAGTTATATATATCTAAATGGATGCAAACGGTACTGGGCTGAAATGTTAATGAAAGAAATAATGTTTTTTTGGGGGAAATCAGTGAACCCAAGAGAGTTTGCAATAAAGCTAGAATTTTCTGCTAACAATTTCCTTCAAGATTTTCTGAAATATGCTAACATAAAAGGGACCTGCTTCCCATCTCCTTTTTTGGAGGTGGAAAACTGTATTCTATTGTCAAAAATATTGCCAATAACATTTCATTTATGCAACAAAGGTATTTAAAGTCCCAGTCCACTAGCAATAGAATACATATGTAAAATCCCTAGAAATTATTCCCAGTAGCTTCTCTGGATTTACTAATTTCCTCTGAATCATTTATTTATGTTGATTAAACCTAATCATGCAACCAGACAATGGATACAAGGACACCAGCAGGTACTACTTGTGCATAGTCTTTTGTGGCTCAATCAAGAATGAACATCTGGTAGGCCAAATGTGCAAGTCTGCTGTAAATATTATCAAATTCAAAGAGAATCCCAAGAGAAGCAGAAGAGACTCCCTCTAGGCTTTTCTAACCTAGTCCTTGGAAGTACTCAATAATTAGTGAGAATCTAATATCTTGAGCTGTTTCATACCAAAATCAACAGCAACACCATGGTTTTCCTTTAATTGCAGAGCTTTGTGTCTATCTTAAATTAGTTTGTTGCTATTACTTATTCTAAAGAACTAAAGTTTCTCTGTTGTTCCCACAATTATCTCCAATTTCTTTAAAGCTAACAAATAAAAGTAGAGCTTTAAAAGTGACAACGCAAAGGAAACAGAACTAAATTATTGATGCATATACTGGGCCAAAATATATCTTAAATATGCTATAAAAACTCCAACGTACTCAGTGGGACATGAATATCAGTATAACATTTGTGGAGGAAAAATAAAATAAAATCATTCCTCAACTGCTGGATCAAGTGTTCATAGAAATCTAAGTAGTAAAAGTTTAAATAATCCTGGGAGCAGGACACGAGCAAAATACTTTGTCTTATTTAGGACTATGGAATCACAGTAACTGTAGAGTGGGCCAGTGACTTTTGTTATCTTAAGTAAGGTGGGACATCTGCAACTGAGATCACAATGTTATCTGTCCCTAAAATATGTCTCAGAGTTGACAGTACAAGATAAGGAGTCCTATAGTTAGCTGCCAATCACAGGGATTGTCCTGGTCTCCCTTTCCCAAACTTTCAGCCACTGTGCTCCCCATGTATTGCACCGGCACATCTGATCACACAAGGAGCCGGTTCAGGGAGGAAAATCATCACAGGAACAGGAATGCATGGCTGGATGCGAGGAGAAGAGGAACAGTGCCACAGCCTTAACAGGAATGCATGGCTGGATGCGAGGAGAAGAGGAACAGTGCCACAGCCTTAACAGGAATGCATGGCTGGATGCGAGGAGAAGAGGAACAGTGCCACAGCCTTCAAGATCAGATCAGCAGATCATCTAATCGTACTCTCAGACTTTTGCACAGACCTGAGGAGGGGGATGTGGCTTACACCTTAACTTGGTAAAAAATTCAAAAATTACATGTGGTTCTGGGTTTTTTTTGTGTGTGTTTTTTGTTCGTTTGGTTGGTTGGTTTTGGTTTTTTATTATTTCCTATGGGAACACCTAACATACAGTAAAGGTAATGAATAAAAAAATACAGACACAAATGTCAGTCATTTCATTATTCACCTGCAATTACTCAACTTCAGTTCAGGTTTCCTTCTTTGTTTGATCCCCAGATCTGCACAGATCCAAGCTCCAGCTCATAGAATAATGTACATATGCCCTTCTGACCACATGTACGGGAGTCTACTCCCACAAAGAGGAAGGGTGGGTTAAACTGAGGGAGGATGAAAGAGAAAGCAGCACAGCCAATCCTATAAATAGAAAGTGGGACACTGAGCAGGAATACAACAGCCAGCAGTCTACAAGGAAAGCAGGTAGATAAGATGATTTTTCCTTAAGCTAATAATTAGGAATGGAAGGAGTAACTGTGAGAGAGAGCAACTCATAGTAATAAGACTTTTTTAGAGCATTGTCCATCAAGTATTTAAGTATCTTCATCCCTGCTCTTTATCCAATTATTTGAGTACTTTCTTGCACACACACACACCTCCCCCAAAA
>VYXH01010798.1:45877-69604 GCA_013397275.1 Burhinus bistriatus
AATTGGTAGATTTTCTTAACAAAGGATTGAAACCTAAAATTAATTTCTGCATAAATAACATCATTTGATGTTGTTAATTTCCCTATTTTCCCACAAGTTTGCACCTTCAGGTAAGACAGCAGGTTAAAACCCACTTGTTCAGGAAGCTGTTGTGAAATATTTCCATCATGTTCTGTCAAATTACCTTGCTCTTGCACTGCAAAACACTTATTTCTGTATTCCAAGTCTTACCCAAATAAAACACACCAGTTATACTGAATTGTAGTGCTTTTTAGTGGAAGACTGGTATCTAGAAGAAATTAGTCAGTCCAAAAATCTCAGTTCATTTGAATGTTCTCAAACTGGCTTAGTCCCAAAACTCCAAAAGTGGAAGATGAATTGTTACATTCCCTCATTTATTTTTTTTAAAGTAACTGCACCTTCTTAGTAAAATGGAAGGTTAAAACAATACAAAACAATGTCTCAAAAATAATATTTGTTATAATTTTAAAATTAATCGGTTACTGACATGAAATTTGCATGAAAAGATTAAAAAACCACAATATGTAAGAAGGATGATGTTGAATACCACTGTCCAGCAAAATGCATTAATGTTTGATCAACAGATCTACTAGTGATGTTAGTTTACCATTGAATAATATTTTAGACATTGTTTCAAAGATTGCAGCTCGTTCTATTTACCAAAGTATTAAATGTACAACAGAACTTTCTAGTAGCTAATCAACTTTACAGAATTTGGAAAAAAAACCCCAATTCTTAAATCTCACTTTCTCTTTTTCTTATTAAAATATCAGATTTATTTTCTCTTACTTGTGACTGATGCACTTAGTCTTTTCTGAAATGGTTGTGTGACCTGGCAATCATGCTCTACTTGTGCATAGGTAACTAGCAGTGGATCATGCATAAAAGCTGCCCTGTTATGCAGTCCTCAGCCACTGAGGGATTTCTTTTTCTTATTAATCTAGGTTTGAAATCTCTCCAAAGCAGAAGTTTCTAAACAAAACTCACAATAGTTCATCTTCATGAAGCAGAACCCTTAATTTTCTGCAAAATCAAAGGCTCATTTTTGTTTCTGTTGCAATTGGTTTTCACCCAAGACTTTTACCACGATTTGCTGAGTGAACTAAGAAATTACAGCCATATCAATACCATATTAAATATATTCGTTATTGGGATGCTTAAATAGTACAGAGAAAAGATATCAGCTCCTCTTTCCATTGGTTTCTTGCTCAGGTATTTTTTTTAATTATATATTAATATTATTTACTCATTTTTAGAATAATCCACCAATGAATCTCTGTAAGGGTTGCACATCTACCAGTGGGAGTTCGCAGACTTGAAATAGATCACAGAGAATTTTATAATAAGATGACCAATTAAAACAGGAAGCTTTTCTTGGGGATTTATTTCACTGTGCTTTATTATTTTTCTGTGCTGATTTGTTCATAGCTGACTGATGTTTCTGTGAGAAAATTATAATGGGACACATCTTTTGAAGACACTTTTATTGCACAAGCAGCACAGCGGGAATGATTATACAGTCATAAAAAAATACCAAAATGTCTTCCCATGTCAAAGGACACTTTCTGTGAGTGCTAGTTAGAAGAACCTGTCATGACTTCAAGATCTGTTTCTTCAGTTGGCAGGGAGACAGCACGTCAGATCATAATGTGACAGGCCCCTGGGGGACCAAAATGTATTAAGGGCTTTCACTCTCCCTGCAGTAGCAAAATACACTGTTTTAAATGTTGTTAAGGCCATAACCCTGACACAAAACTTCATTTTCCCTGTCTTGACCAGAATTCTGGAAGAGCAACCCAGTCCAATCTTTGGAAAAGGCCAGTTCAAGCAAAGATATTCAAAAGACTTTTTAGGTTGTGACACCCAATCTAGAAGAGAGTTTGAGTCAAATTGCTTCTTAATTACCAAGTATCACCCAGTGCACCTTAAATTATATATAGAAATAAAATCAGAATGGAACTTTTAGTAGCGAAGCAGGTCATGAGGAAAAATTTGTCTTAAAATGGCATCTCAGAATCCCAAATAACATGATGTCAGTAAAATTCAGGTATATATAACACATCAAGTTTTTAACACTTCCTGCAAATAGCATGGGAAACCTCATTATAACTTTAACTTCCTCTGGTGGTAAAGGTCGTCCTGTAAGTGATATTCTCTACAGCTTTTTTGAAACCAGCAAAATGTCTTTTGTAGAAAGACTGTATTAAAGATGCTAATCAATCTTTTCTATGTGATCCTCAAGGATTTTAACACACAGTACACAGAGTAACTTGAATATAAGCGAAAAATTAGTCTGAAGAAACCAATACTAAAGAAATGAAATGAAAATACAGTAAAAATCATTAATGTTATAAAAAGTACTGTGCATTTGGATGACGTGCCTGACTGAATTAGCATGTTTAGCTAAAATACATATTCTCTCTGTGGTGTTGCAGGATTCTCACCTGAAATAGTTCCTTAAATTTAAATAACATGCTTTATTTTTGATGAACTGGGTATTAATTTCTAGCGCTTTGTGTTGCAGATAGCGCATTTCTTACTCTGGAGAGACAATTATCCTGAATCATGATTTCTTTCTGTTACATTGCTTTGTTGGATTATAGCTCTTTTATACGTCTCATCTCGTTATGATAACAACGGACTTCCAGTCTAAGAAATAGTAGTTTTGAGTGTTACTCGATATGTTGCTTTTGACATTTCAGTCCCTTTTTCAATGTTACATTGTGGCGATACAAAATTTTTCTCTTTCTTTGAACCCACACAGGGAGCCTCAAGTGATCTCCTGGCCCAAGGGGCCACAAGCATCACACTTCTCCTGGCAATGACTGTGGGGTGCTGATGTGACTCCGCTGTAACCCCACAGAACCTTATTTTGCTTGACCTCAGGAGCTGTTTCCCTTTGGACCCAGGGGAACATTGGATGAGTGTAACACCAAAGAAAAGGGTTAGAGATCAAAAGGATTTTGTCTATGACAGTTGTAAATGTATTAGTGAGTCTTCTTTCTACTACTCTGGGAAGTCTGTGTTATTATTGTTTCTTAAATTCTGTTAAGAGTGCGGCTGCCTCCTCCAGTCACTCCTCCTTCCACATAGCCTTACATTGTTGTGAGTGAATTAGCAACAACTATTCATTGTATTGTGATTAGACTGATAAGATTGTACAAAGGCAAAGTGTGGTTTTGGGTTTTTTTTCCCAAACAACCGTTTGGATCTACATTTATGTGTAGAAATCAGTGATAAAAACAGACTTTAAATTCAACAGGAATTAAGAGGTGAGATCAAGTACAGAAGTAGACACCTACACTCAGGTATTTACATTACCTACAATCCCTAAGCACAACCCTGAACATAAATGCCCAGTGGTATTTGAGATGCCTTGGTATATGTATATCCTTTGACCTTCATCTGGCATTACAGAAAGCAAGAGTGTTTCCAAAATATTATGTCATGTATGCAAGTTCCATATAGATATCTTTGTGCCTGAGCATGCAACGGATGTCACTGTTTGGGCAACTGAATCAAGTTCAAAGTTTGCCCTGGCTGTAATCAGCTTTGAAGGTAATGGGTCCAAGCTTAAGGTTTAAATATAAAGTGAGCAAATAGGGATTTAAATGTGAAGTGTTGTGATTAGCCCTAAACCTGACCATCAAGTCGGAGCCTATAAGATGTGCAATTGCTCTAGGGTTCTAAGGGATCTACAGAAGCAACAGCTGAGGTCAAGGCAGTTCAGAGAATTTACCCTCCTCTAAGGTCTAGATGTTCAAATGGAGAAACAGTGAAAGAAAATATATCAGCTGATGTTGCCACTTTTGAAATATATGTTGAGTAAGTTGGCTTTATGGGAAGCCAAATCATCAGATCTGTAGATCCAGACCTCAGATATAAGCTTTGGCTAACTTAGAACTTTAATGGTAAATAGCACAAACAATATTCAGATAAACTGGAACCTCTTGCTCTAGAAATCCTGAAAGATTTTCATGGAACTGAAACCACACTACTAAAATCCTGTATTTTATCTATCATGTTTAAATTTTGAATAAAATGAAGTTTTTAAGACAAAATATTTGTAGTGTGATTACCTATATGTAGAATCATAGAATAGTTTGGGTTGGAAGAGACCTTTAAAGGTCATCAAGTCCAACCCCCCTGCAATGAGCAGGGACATCTTCAACTAGACCAGGTTGCTCAGAGCCCTGTCTGACCTGAACTTGAATGTTTCCAAGGATGGAGCATGTACCACCTCTCTGGGAAATCTGTTCCAGTGTTTCACCATCTTCATTGTAAAAAATTTCTTTCTTATATCTAGCCTAAATCTCCTCTCTTTTAGTGTAAAGTCATTACCCCTTGTCCTATTGCAACAGGCCCTGCTAAAAATTCTGTCCATAGCTTTCCTGTAGGCCCTTTAAAGTACTGAAAGATGACAATAAGATCTCCCCAGGGCCTCCTCTTCTCCAGGCTGAACAACCCCAACTCTCTCAAGCTGTCCTCATAGGAGAGGTGCTCCCATCCCTCTGATCATTTTTGCAGCTCTCTTCTGGACTTGCTCCAACAGGACCATGTCTTTCCTGTGCTGAGAACTCAGAGCTGGACACAGTACTCTACTTGAGGTCTCACCAAAGTGGACTACAGGGATAGAATCACCTCCCTTGACCTGCTGGTCATGCTTCTTTTATGCAGCCCACGATATGGTTGGCCTTCTGGGCCGTGAGAGCACATTGCCAGCTCATGCCCAGCATTTCATCCACCAGCACCCCAAGTCCTCTGCAGGGCTGCTCTCAGTCCTTTCATGCCCTAGCCTGTATTGATACTGGGGGTTGCCCCGACCCAGGAGCAGGACTCTGCACTTGGCCCTGTTGTACCTCATGGGGTTCACACAGGCCCACTTCTTGAGCTTTTCCAGGTCCCTCTGGATGGCATTCCATTCCTCAGGTGTGTCAACTAACCACTCAGCTTGCTGTTGTCTGCAGACTTGCTGACTCAATCCCACTCTCTGTCATTGATGAAGATATTAAACAGTACCGGTCCCTGAAACACACCACTCATCACTGATCTCCATCTGGACATTGAGCCGTTGACCACTACCCTCTGGATGCCACCATCCAACCAATTCCTCATCCACCAAACAGGCCACCCATCAAATCCTTACCTCTCCAATTTAGAGAGAAGGATGTTCTGGCAGACTGTGTCAAAGGCCTTAGAGAAGTCCAGGTAGACAACATCCGTAGCTCTTTCCTTGTCTACTGATGTCGTCACTCCATCATAAAAGGCCACTGGGTTGGTCAAGTGGGACTTGGTTAAGTCATGCTGACTTTCTCGAATCACCTGTCTGTCCTCCATGTGCCTTAGCACAGCTTCTGGGAAGATTTGTTCTATGATCTTCACAGGCACAGAGGCGAGGCTGACAGCTTGGTAGTTCCCAGGGTCCTCCTTTCTACCCTTTTTAAAAATGGGTGCATTGTTTCCCTTTTTCCAGTCACCGGGAACTTCACCTGACTGCCATGACTTTTCAAATATCAATTTAAAGATTAACAAGAACCCAAAAGGACAAGCTTAACAACACAGCTTCCTAAGGTCTTAGGTTGAAATTCCCATAGCATTCTTCTGGGGTTAGAGCTAAACATGTTTCTTTACGTTTCTTTTTGTCCCAGTTCCGGCTGGAACAGGGTTAATTTTCTGGCCCGGGACACAGGTATTCCATACCATGTGACGCCATGCCCAGTCTATAGGTGGGAGCTGGCCGGGGGAGACGGAGGAAGTCACGGCTCTGGATCGGGCTGGGGCTTCCGGGTTCTGCTTGGTGAGTGTTCCTACAATAACCGTGTGTGTACATCCCTCCATCTATGTTATTGTTGTTGTTTTCCTCTTTCCTTTGCTGTTCTGTTAAACTGCCTTTATCTCAACCCACGAGTTTTGCCTTTTTCTTCTGATTGTCCCCCACCACAGTGGGGGGTTGAGCGAGCGGCAGCGTGGTTCTTTGTTGCCGGCTGAGGCCAAACAACGACACTTTTTCACAAATGTTTCTAAAAAAGAATAAAGAATGATTCTCAAAGGTTTTCAGTCTAGTGTGAGATAAATGGAATAAAGTAAAGCATTTGAAATAATATTCTCAACTACTTAATATTTAGTTCTGTGTCATTTTTTTAAAATGTTCCATTGTTTTCAAAACTTCAGAAGTCAAGATCTCTTGCTCTGTTTGTACCTTTTATCGTTCTTATTGTGTTTTATCTTTCTTACAAGTGTTTATTTTTCCTCTTTCTCAGTAGGTATTTCACACTGCTCATTAACAGCTCCCTGGTTAGTTTATTACTGGGTTTTGGTACCCTTACCATGTACACTGCATAAATATGAGTTCACTCCTTTGAAGTCAGTCAGCATTTTCCACTGAACTACATTCTTGGTTCTGCGAACAATCTACCCCAGTGGCAGGTCCCATTGTGAAATATGGATGGGCATTAGCTGGAACTTGGACCCATGCAGCCTTCTCAACTGTTGTGCAGTTATAGCAGACTCTGAATGCCCAAACTCTCCCATACGTTGTCACACTGCTCTTTTTAAGTGGAACACCACTCTTACGGTTGCCACTCTGGTGACACAGTCCTGTTATTTCAGTTACCATGAAACAGGAAAACAAGCATATTTCTGGAGCCATGGAGGACTCAGAGAGACTCAGGGCCGAGAGTTATGGACATGGCCAGGTTGCTTGAGAAAGGGTTGTGTGAGCAGTCTGATTACCAGCCTAGTCAGTCTGTACAAGCTGACCTCCAGGTCAGTGATTAGCTCCCAGTGGAATATAAACTCAAAGTTAGCGAGATATCCAAAGTATCCTAGAAACACACTTGTGTTTTCACAGAATCATAGAATGGTTTGGGTTGGAAGGGACCTTTAAAGATCATCTAGTTTCAAACCCCTTGCCATGGGCAAGGACACCTCCCACTAGACCAGATTGCTCAAAGCCTCTTCCAACCTGGCCTTGAACACTTCCAGGGATGGGGCATCCACAACTTCTCTGGGCAACCTTTTCCAGTGTCTCACCACCCTCACAGTAAAGAATTTCTTCCTAATATCTAATCTAAATCTAGTCTCTTCCAGTTTAAAACCATTAGCCCTCGTCCTATCACTACACTCCCTGGTAAAGAGTCTCTCCCCATCTTTCCTGTAAGTCTCCTTTAAGTACTGGAAGGCTGCAAGAAGGTCTCCCTGGGGCTTTCTCTATTCAAGGTTAAACAACTCTCTCAGACTGTCTTCATAGGAGAGGTGCTCCAGCCTTCTGATCATCTTTGTGACTCTTCTCTGGACTTGCTCCAACAGGTCTATGTCTTTCCCATGCTAAGGGCTCCACAGCTGCATGCAGTATTCCAGGTGGGGTCTCACGAGAGCAGAGCAGAGTGGGTGTGGTGGTGCAACCCCACACACACCTTAGCCATCTTGGTATTTGGCACAATTTCCTCCTCACCTGAATCACCTCCCTCGACCTGTTGGCCACACTTCTATGATTGGCTTTCTGGGCTGTAAGCATCCATTTCTGGGTCATGTTCCCCTTTTTTTTTTTCTATTTTCCCTTTTTCAGTTTTCAGTTCCCCTTTCTTACCCTACTCAAACATGGAGTATTTTTCTATGATACTTTTTGAAATCAGGCAAGTGAAAAAATACGGGAAACAATGAAAAGAGTCAAGGACTCTGTGGGGAACCCCAGAGGACAATTAGCAAAGGTTAATGACTTAGGAGACCCAGAACCAAAGGAGAGAGGTTCAAACCAAGTTACCTGCTATGAAAATAATTATGTCTAAGTAAACGAGAAATCCAATATTTCTCACCACATCAGTAAAAATCAGGCTGACAGACTGACCTTATATGTTCCCAAAGAAAGATTTTTTATTTTTTTTTTTTAAAGAAAAAAAAAAAAAAAAGACAGACATTCACTATGTTCCCTCTTCTGGTCATCAGATATCAGAGGAGTAGGAAGCTACTTCAGTTCTCCCACATCTCTGCAAGTAGAGACAGAAAGAAAAGGGCTGTTTGAAATACTTTTTTGGCTTTCCTTGATTTAAAGTTTTATGAGTAGCAGAGGAGGATACTGAAAGTTTCAGATGGCTTTTAAAGGACAGGTGGAATTTAACCTGACCTACTGTAGAAAAGAACTCACAGGAAAAAGGAACTGAGAGAAGACAAAACCACAGGTGAAACCAGGGAAGCAGAGATAAAAGATGGATTCACAAAAACTAATTTTATCCTGTAGAAGCTGATTTCGTACAACTGTCTCCATAGTATTTCAAAAGAGGCTGTTTGAGAGGTAATATGAAAAAACCTAAAGGTAGGTTCTTGTTCTGAATTACCTTCTGGAGTTGCCTATCTTTTGCAAATGACTAAAGTGATATGAGGGAAATTAGTGCTTTTGTGTTGAAGTTCATAATATGAGTGAAATGAAGTTTCCTGAGTAGAAGAGAAAGAAAAAAAGTAAAATTTTACACAGCATTTAAAAAACAGGTGGAATTAAACCTGATCTAAAAAGATTTTATTTTTCTTAAAAGCAAAAACATACCGAACGAAATAACTTTGCCAGAATTTTAAAAACACTAAGTGTGCTGAGAAATCCTGAGCATATTATTTGTTCAGAATACATTCTTTTTCTCTCACATAAAATACAATGAAAAAATGAAATACTAAATAGTAATAAATTGAAAAAAGATGAAAAAAATATGAAAATATGTATTCTATATTGCATGTGACAATTATGTCTTCTACCACTGTAGGACTGGTATCAGCGTTTCTCTGAAGCTTCACAATTCTTTCGCTAACACTGTGAATTTTCTTCAAAAAGGAACACACTATTTCAAAACCAGGTGCATAATACATAAAGAAATTAAATGTATATCTACTTGTCTTGATATAGACTTCACTAAAGGTCACATAAAGATCTCAGTGCTTCCTTACAATTATATGAGACTATCTACCAGATCAGTGGCATTTTTACTTTTAACTGTGATTAAACTCAGTTCTTTTAAATTGATTGATGCCTGTCAAGCAAGATCAGGCAACAGAGGAGCAAGTTTACTTAATCTAGGAAACTCTGTGTGTGTGTGACTGTAAGTGTGTTTATATATATGCATTTTTAAATATGCATGTGCTTATATATATATTTGTACATACACACAATTATTGTTCTGCTTTGGTGAATTTCATTAAGCCTCCTCCTTAATATCTGTAGGTGCTATTAATTTTAAAATTCAATATAAAAGGAACACAAAGAGACTCCTTATTTTTCATTCTTCCTTGATTCACTAAACCACCCACACAAATAAGCAAAAAACTCTTCACACTGAACCCTCCCTACCAGCACCTGGAGCTGCTAGGAAACTGTCACTTTCCTTCTGCTATTGTTTGTGGAAGACTTAAGAAAAGATCTCAAAAGTTCAGTGTTGACATACTTGGCAAAGAAAGCAATTGTTACAACACTGCAAAGTGAGCAAAAATCAAGTAAATCACATAATATTTTTGACTGAAAATTCTCTACAAGCCTTACTTAATGTTTTAATGGACTAATTTATTCACTGGTCTTTTTAGCCTGCTTATAAGCATTTGGTCTATTAAATGGAATTATTTTTTTTTTCCTGGATCCTAGTAACTGTTTATTATTATGGGTATTTACTTGGTGTTTCTAAATGAAATATGTGACTTGTAAAAATTAAATTGTGGCATTCAGTAGTTGGACATTCAAACGAAAAAGGGAACAGGCTATTCTTATAAACATAAGCAAGATATATCTATCTATCTATCTATTTATTTATTTTCATTTTGAGAGATATTCAAAGATTAGTTAATTCCAGGAAAAATATTCCTTTTCAGTCTTGGACCACAATTTTTTTTATTTGCAACTATAGCAATAATTTTCAAATATGGTAAAAATAATATGCTGTATCTTAACTGCATGACATAGAAATTTATACATGGCTGAAGACATTTTAAAGGATTGCTTTTCTTCACCTATGTCCACAAACTAAACTAACCTAAACTTATTGCCTTATACTAGGGAATATTTTTACTAGATAAAGGTAATCTATGGAATTTATTAAAGTTATTTCACAATTCATTTTCTAGAAATTCAAATTTAAATATAGACTTTTAGTTTATATGCAATTTCACGGAATTACAGAATTGTTAGAGTTGGAAGGAACCTCTAGAGATCATCTAGTCCAACTCCCCTGCTGACGCAGGAATGCCTAGAGCACATCAATTAGGACTGGGTCCAGGCAGGTCTTGAAAATCTCCAGAGAAGGGGACTCCACAACCTTCCTGGGCAGCCTGTTCCAGTGCTCTGTCACCCTCACCGTAAAGAGGTTTTTTCTTCTGTTTGAATGGAACTTCCCATGTTCCAACTTGTGCCCATTGCCCCTCAACCTGTCACTGGGAACCACTGAAAAGAGTCTGCCTCCATCCTCCTCCAACCCACCCTTTAGATACTTAGAAGCAGGAATAAGGTCTGCCCTCAGCCTTCTCTTCTCCAGGCTAAGGAGTCCCAGCTCTCTCAGCCTTTCCTCCTAAGGGAGGTGCTCCAATCCCCCAATCATCTTTGTTGCCCTACGCTGGACTCTCTCCAGAGGTTCCCTGTCCTGCTTGAGCTGGGGAGCCCAGAACTGGACACAGTATTCCAGTTGTGGCCTCACCAGGGCCAAGTAGTGGGGGAGAATGACCTCCCTCAACCTACTGGCCACACTCTTCCCTATGCAGTCCAGGATTCCGTTGTCCTTCTTGGCGACAAGGGCACATTGCTGGCTCATGGATAACTTACTATCTACCAGGACCCCCAGATCCTTCTCCTCAGAACTGCTTTCCAGCAGGTCCACCTCTAACCTATAGTGGTGCCTAGCATTCTTTGTCCCCAGGTGCAGGACCCTACACTTGCTCTTGTTGAACCTCATTAGGTTCTTCTCTGCCCAGCACTCCAGCCTGTCCACGTCACGCTGGGTGGCAGCGCGGCCCTCTGGAGTGTCAGTGTTTCTTTGCATACTGTTGTGTTCTCAACTGTAACAATATGGCTTATCTTGAAAAATAAATGTAATATAAGCTTGCAAGAGGAAAAGGGGAATGATCATCTTTATCATTCCAAAGATGATCAGCTTATGAGAATGAATCCATTCTAGCCTGGCTTGATTCCAGATGGGAAGCAGTTTGGTTTTCTTGAAGACAGCTCATTTTTTTTGTTTTTCATGTCCGTGATCTTAAAACTAGAGAAAATGGTGTGCTTCTCTATTGAGGAAAAATAAATAACAGACCTTATATTTCTTTAAATGTACTTACAGGAATTTTAGGGAATTAACGCTAACTTTTTCAAAGTATTTTTGTTTTCTTTAATATTCACTGCTGAAGAAACCCTTAATGCATAATGAGCGTATTGTAAAAAAACAACAAAGCAAAGTGAGAAATAAATACCAACTTTCTTTTCTTATGCAACCTCCTCCAGAATAGTAAACACAGAAAATTTTAAGTCTGGAAAATTATTTTTATCCTAGATTTTTTTATTAAGGTTTTTATTTTTATGCTTATTAGAATTGAGTCTTACGACAGTTTTCTAAGGCCAAATTTAACCTTTGATATGTCATACAGATTTGAATATGAAAATGTGTAGTCTATAAACTTACAGAAAAAATCTAAATTAAAATCTATTAAAAACCTAGGTGCAACTACTTAGGAGAAATTATGATCCTGCTACTATATACTGCTGATTTTGATGTGTTCCTGTTTGTTGTAGTGCAATTCAAATTCTACCCTCATGGCAATGTCTGTTTATCATTTTGACTTAGAAATCTTAGTTGATTTCAGGAACAGATTCTCTGATGTAAGCTTCTGTTTGATGTTTTGGTTTTCCTGGTTTAGGTGTCCCAGTGGTTGTCATTCTGGCTATGATAGATCCTCACCAAGGATTCTAATTCCCTCTCATTTTATTCACACCCATCTACTTCAAGAGGATGCATGCTCCCACAGCACAGATATCTGACTTTTGGTTTTGCAGTAGTGCACCCCAGCCTTCCCTTTGTAGCCCCAGCAGTAATGCTCTAACATGGAAAGACTTCTGCCATGAGGAGCAAGCTGCACTGCAGCAAATGAGAGCCAGCAGCTGATGATGGAGTCAAGTCCATTGAAGTTCATTGCAAACTGAGGGTCTACAAATGGTAGACACAAACTCCAGAAAAAGAAATATTTACCAAAATGTGAAGAACAGAATATGAAGCACTGAGGTGGCAAGCAGAGAGAACGAATTAGACTATTTATGAAATTTAAAAAAAAAAATTATTTCTGGAGGGATGCATATTTTTTGTCTTCATGCTACATCAGCTCAAATCCGCTGATCTGTAACTCACAAGAAAAATGGATTGCAATCTGTGGGTGACAAACCAATATGCCAGATATTCAAGACAGTGTTTTTATGGGATCATAACTACCATTCCAAGTAGTAGTAAAATGTGCAGTTGAACCTTATGTATTTGACTCATGTCCTGGAGCTTTAGTGATGTAGAAACAGAAAACCTGGTTTTGTCCCATTTCAGATCAGAAACTGAAAAATCTTTGTCCAGCAAGATACCACAAGATTATTCCACAATAAAACTGACATCAGGCTTAACCCTGGGGAACAAAGGGAAGATAAAATTCAGTGCGTGCTAAGCCTTTACTCTTGAAGTCTGATTTGAAGTCTCTTTGACAGCTGTTGTCATGCAGCTATGGGGCGGTTCAATGACACACCTCTAGCTACACCAGCCATCTAAGACTTTGCTGGCACCATGCCTTTTAAAGTTACTTTTCAAAACTGACAATCTTTTTCGTTAATGATTTGGGGCAGTTTAGAAAAAAAGATATTTCCTGACTTATTTCATGTTTCCAATAGCCTTAATTTTCCACTGGGAAGTGGAATCTTCTGAAGTAAATCGTCACCTCCTAAGTAGCAGGCTACTAATTTCAAGGACAGATATTTTCTACAGTATCAGATATTAAAAAATGGCATTTTTTTGACAGAAATGAATAGTTACTTCTCTGCGTGCCCTCTTACACTGTTGAATAATACAGAAGATCAAAGTCTCGGGGGTATTATGGAATGTAAAAGGCATATGTTGATTATTAAGGATTATCAACATACAGTATATCACAGGGGTGGAAGATATGAGGGGCAACTGGAGACAGATTAAAGACAATCATCCAAAAATCAAACCGACTCATGCAGAATATCCTGCTGTGAAAATAATGAAAGAGGATGAGTTTCATCCAAACACACTGAAAATTACAAGCCATAAAACAGATAAAAAGCTAACATATATTGAGGAAAAATCATTTCAGTTTTATTACTTTTAACATTTTTTAAGGATTCAAAACTTGTAAATGTCTTAGCAGAAGTAAGTGAGACGAGGAAGTAGGGATTTAAATGAAGAAACAATAATATGCCTATAAATCATTGCTGGAAAACAGTGAAAAAGGGACTGGAATACAAATGGAAGAAGTAAGATATTGGTGATGTCAGGATCTGTGGACTGAACTGCACTTATAAAAGATCTGCTATATTCTTCATAAATTCATACTGAGATTTTTTAGGATGTTAACATGAATGCAAATATATTTGGGACAGGGGAAAGAATTCCATCCAGAAAACCCAGATAAATTCTGAGTAGGCATACTAATGCTGCCTGAAGTATTTACATTTTCTGACAGAAAGGGAAAATGCATGCTTTAAGAACTTGAGAACCATGCTTTTTTCCTTTTTTATTTTCTCCTTACAGTTCATAGCTGCCTCTTCTTGCTCCTGATAAGATTGCCACAAAGCTGGCTAAGTAGGGTCTTCAGGTTCAATTATGCATACAACCTTGGAGAGGTTAGAAGACATTTTATCACCTGCAAAGATGGGCATCAATTATGTATGTGTGAGCCAGATTTTCTAGGAAGTTAGAATGACAGAACGTGATGGAAAATACTGTGTTCAAACCTTTTCCTCATGCTCTGTCCCCTGAGCATTTTTGAGCAGATACAAACTGATCATTGGTTCTGATCACTAATTCAGTTGTAACACTGGTATAAAAAAATGGTTTGTATATTTTTTTGCAAAAAACCCAAAAAATCAATTATTTTATTATTTTAAACTTCTAAATAGATTGCTTGAATTCTAAGCAGAATGAATAAAGCCTATTATTTTATTCAGGTTTCACAATAGTGTAACTCTTGAAGCTAATGAAATTACTTGTGTGTAACTGGAGACAAAAGCAGAGAAAAGCAGGGTCATTTTTGAAGCCTTTTGCCCCTCAGATAGTTGTTATGCATCAAAGGGAAAATCAGCTCAGTCTATTATTGTGATAAAAAAAATGTAATAAAGTTAATTATGGCAATTTGAGTGAAAACAAGTTTGCTGACAATATCTAAATACACAGTGGTCTGAACTAGATTTTTCAAAACAAAGATGAAATAATGTTTTAGTCAACAAATTTGGGGTACTTTGTTTCTATATTAGGCCTCACTGTTTTGAAAAAAATTTTCTTCAGCCTTAGAATACAAGACTTCTTTTAGAAGTAGACTGGCGTTACTTATTTAAGCCCCATGACGTTTCCATGGGTGAACTATTCACTGAAACATGCAGAAGTGTTCCTGAATTTGGATTGTATTCAAGTGAAAGAGCAGAAAGCTCTTGGATGGATTAGTTATACTTGCTTTGTCTAAGCTCTTTGCAAGTCTTAGAAGGAAATAATAAAAGTTTATTTTAAAGTGAGAATTTGTGTTTCCAGTGCTGTCTAATGCTATTTATACATTAGGTACCTTATGTCTTTGTTCTCTTCCTTTAAATAAAATTATTTAATTTGTTTTTTATGATCTGAAAATTTCACAAACCACTACAGAAATTTTGGGGAAAATAATTAAGGAGCCATGCCAAGGTTAAGCTTTAGTCAGATTATCAAACAGTTGAAATGGTAATGAAATAACAGCAGTAAGAAATCCATAAAGAAAATTTTATTTCCTTGCCTGGCATCTCCAAAGCTAGCTCTAGGCTTATCTCAAAGGTTGACAGTGATCTGTCCTAGATCTATTGTGTGGTAGGACATGAAGTTAGGATGCAGCTGATCAGAATGTGTGCCAAACTATGTTTATGCTTCACATGTCAGTATGTCTCAGTGCATGGAATTTAACTCGTCTATCTATGGTGGCTTGATCTATGTGATTCACATAGGTACCTAATGTATTTTAAAGTACCCAAGGATAACCAAGATATGGGTTGGTAGATATGATTTAGGATCTGTGGGAAACCTGCATCCTCTGTATCAGCATCTGGAGACATGTAGGGTACCACTCAACTAGTATTTGATATCTATAAGTGGACAATTGAATGATGCCTCAAAAATGAAAACCGATGAGCAGTCCCACCTGTTAAATCTGTATGTTTTGGTTCATTTTCATTACCTTCTGTTTCATCAAATAAATGCATATTTCGTATTTTTGGTTTTGATCAGGGTGAAAAACAATTTTGACATATTGGACCTTATAGTGAACAATTGTGGAAGAAAAGAAGTTTGGATTTGGAGCCAGTTATTTATCATCTAAATATGAAGGTGAACATCACACTAATTCTCACTGAACTTGGAAGGTGGAGCACTGGTTTCAGAAGGGAAGAGTTAAAGAGACAAAAGCAAAAAGCTATTCCTTGGACATCATCTGAACACCGGTTGCACTGGCAGCACCTCTAAAAATAATTCTGTATTAATAACTCAGTTTAACATGACAGGAATGAAACCTTTCACCTTGGTAGCCAGCATGTGGCCCATGAAAAAAAGTAAAGGCATTTTCAGGTAGCTGAAGCTGGTGAAGGAAGTTATTCAGCAGGGCAGATCTCATCTTGTGTCAGACAGTTTAGCAAAACACAGTTGAATTTTCTAACAGCTCGTGTTACTTAGTTCACTCCCTTTCTTCTCTTTCTGATCACTGCTTTGACAGCATCTATTGTATTACTGAAGAGCCCATTTTCATTAAACGGCTATGTTGATTTGGAGTGACAATGCTTTTCAGTCACATTAGTAAATGAGCACTTCTCTTCAGCAGTTTTCTGAGAAGTGTCAAGAAAATACAGTACTTTCAAAAAATTCTGGAATGACATCGCTGGAGTTGTGGGATAGCTGTCTTACTACCACTACTGCCTTTTCTCCATGGGTCAGAATAAAACCTTAATAATAATAACAGCAACCTGTTTTAAACCTAGAAAATATTTATGGAAAAAATAAATAAAAAAAAGGACATTTTGTGTAATTTTAATGACCATCACAATCAAGATGAGGAGATTAATACTGCCCCTACCACATGATTACATCAGATGAGCAGTGAAGTTCTGTTTGGTGTGCATATTACTTGTTCTTTTCTCAGCTGAACATTTGTCTAAGTGTGAGTCATCAACAACAAAGAAATAATAAAAAGAAATTCCCCAGAGACTTTGCACTCAGATTATGCTTCAAGAATTTTTCTATGAAGAAGAGTGTTGATGGATGAGGGGGAAAGATCCTGATAATATTTCATTCCACTCCTTTGCTACAATTCAGGTGATAGGTGCTCTTTAGTCAAGTAATTTTCCTATATCATCAACTGTGCTGAAAAGAACAAAAATAATTTCTAGTCCCTAAATGGCAAGCAGCAAGTCTTTTCAATTGCCTGGGGAAAATCAGAGTAAGCTGGCCAGTTTTGAGATTACTTGTGCATTGAGTCCATGTGAGTAACTGTCATCCCAGTTGTGGTATTCTGGGGAACAGATGGAAATGGGTAAATCAGGAGTAAAAACCCATTCCTGTTCAGGAATTTCACAAAAATCTTGTCCTTAAGTAGCAATGAGAAGTGAATCCTTTCTCAGCTGCTTGGTGTGGAGTGGGACAGAGAGAGCACAAATATATCAATCATCTTACACCTACCCCTCCCAAAAGCGGCACCTGTTGCCAGTCTGATTTGAAGAGGATAGACAAAATTCTTCTAAAGCATTCAGAGAAAGACTTAGTTATCAAGATTGTAGGCACACTAATACAGGTCTTACACCTTTCCAATTTAATATTTGTATACATTTATGTATTTGTAAAAACATTCACGAGAACAGAGAAAACATCAAATAACAAGATTATGATTAGGAGACCGATATGGATGGCAGAAGGGATGGGATCACTCTCTGAGCTAACAAATCTTTATTCCATCAGGCAAATTTATTATAGAAAATAAACCAATGAGATTAGAGCTTTTACTCTGCTTGGTTATCCTACTTCCTTCCCAGCAGCATTAAGTTCGTAGAATTGTAGAATCATAGAATCATTTAGGTTAGAAAAGACCTTGAAAATCATCAAGTAGTGCACTAGATGTCGACTTCCCTTCTCTTCAAGGGCATCATTGCGGCTCTGGGAAGGTCAGGCAGAAAGTTGTGTCGTTTTCTGCTATGCAGCTGCTAGCAGTTATCTGTCTCGGGCGTCACCAGCCAAGGTCAGGTATTTGTCTCCATGCTTCTCTCCCATCTCCAGGATCTTCCCCCACTTCTGAGAGCTTTTCTCCAGCGAGGATCTTCCCCTTCTTTTTGGACCCCTTTCTTCTTTACAGCAACCTCTTCATTTTAGAAAACCTTATTTTATGCACCACTTTCGTCTTTCTGGAACATCAAGTCCCTGGTTTTCCCAATCAAAATAGACTATGTGCAGAAACAAATGTGTGATCAGCTTTGTAATTTGTTTTTGTCTCCTGTCTCTTTATTAAATGGGGGATTCAGGCTATGTAACTTCTGTTTAATCCAGATGTTTTGAAAATTCACAGCTGGCCCATACCAGAGGCAGCTAGCAAGTATCAGGCTTCCACTTGAGATTTCAAAAATTCAGTTTTTCACATTTACTCACAAACACACAATTATCCAATTAGATGCCACCTGTTAACATTCACAATTACAGCTTTTTTTTCTTTTCTTTTTTTTTTCACCTGTGACACATGGGAAAGTGTCTTTTCCTAATAAGCAGCTTACCTCTCAATAAATAGTCTTCTGCAGGAGAGGGAAAAATCCTTTCCCTTTACATCTTAGACGTGAGGTGTTGATCCACACAATGTGAAGGTGGCCTCAGGGACAGAGAGCAGTCCCTTGATCATTCTGTTTCCTGGTTTTGCAAAGCCCACCAGCCCTAGTTACAAGTCCCTGCTAAACCAGATGGAGTGGGGAATTTGACCAGAATTTTATGCTCACCTGTAACATGTATTAAGCTAGTGATTAGTTCTTTACATGAGGACACATGCATTTTTCATCTGACCGTTTCCTGAAGTCCTGAAGAAGCAACCTGAAGGTTGTTTCCTGAATAGACTCTGAAAATGTCTGTCATTTCTTATTATGTCCATGAGATAGGATATCTGTAGAGATCAGTGGTCTGAGAATCAGCTTGGGTTCAGCTTGGGTCACAAGTAATTTTGAATTTCTGGAATACTTGTAGAAGCATATTTCTACATAAGAGTCTTTTAGGTTTAGAAAGAGCTGAGCAAGTTTTCAAATAGTTCATCAATATGTAAGTATTTTATCCAGGTGCCTAAGTCCATGCACACACTCAGGATTTAACTTAAACAGGCAAAGAAAAAAATTAATAAAATCATTGCTTTTCCTACTACATTTTTATAAATTGATTCACTACTGAATCGATTCCCCAACTGCATCAGCCAGGAGATCCAGCCAAAATTCTCATGGAATATCTTTGCAGCTGCACCAATTGAATAGCAGGAAACATTTCAAAGACTGTTCTGTGGCTGTTAAAAAGAAAACAATATTCTAATGCAAGAGATTACAATCCATTGCAGGTTATATCTGATTCCAACATACAGTAAAAGTACATCAAACAGCTTAAAAACAATAGGAAAAATTGTGATCAACATCAAGCTGTCATCTTGCTGTCAATACGGCATTAGAGTGCTTAATAGCATGTCTACAGATAGAGGGAATTTGCTTTACCATCTGGACATTTGTCAGGCTTAAAGCTTTTTTTGTGGGAATGATGGAGGGGTTTGCACCACAGTGAACTAATTAATGGCATGATCTGGTTTCAAATAAGTCAAAATATTCAAAAGAAAGTATAAATATTTAAATGGATTAAAACTTCATCTGCCACACTTCACTTATTTCTTTTACTTTTTTACTTTAGGGTTGGTTTTTTTTCTTTTTTTTTTTCTTTTTTTTTTTTTTTTTTAAATTTTTTTGGTTTTACCAGAGATTTTACTCACAGTTTTGGAAAGGCTTTAGGAATTGAAATGCTGAGACCAAGTGACTATTCTTCATTGCTCTGGGAAGTTGATTGTTGTTTTTTTTTTTTTTTGGGGGGGGTTGTTTTTTGGTTTTTGGTTTAATTTTGGGGGAGGGGGAGTTACTGCAGCTATTTTAATGAAAAATTTAATTCATATTCCCCCACACAGTCTGATAAGAATTTCCTAACGGAGGTGGGTGATGTAGCTGTTTAATTTCTTCAGTGTTTACTGTGTGTGCTTTTTATGTTGTGTTCTGCTCAAAGCATATGGCTGAGCAGCAAAAAAGGCAGCCACCTGTTTACCTTACTCTTGGGTAGTACTTTCTGAATTAAGTGAAACTGCATAGCAAGAACATGGCATTGCTATTTTTCTGAAGCCAAATGGTTGTGAATAGTTTGGAGAAATCTCCTGGAAAGTCAGATGGGATGAAGCTATTGTGAAATTACACAGATAAAGAGTTGAGAGACTGCTGAGAGGAGCAGAGAGCAGCTAGAGGCCAGTTCTTTCAGGTCACCAGAGGAAAAAAAAGAAGGAAACCTTCCTGGGGGATGAGGAGGAACTTTGTTGCAGTACAGCAAGACCATGATAGTTTCTGGACTCAAACCCAAACAAAAAGGAGAGCCTTATCCAGGAAGAACAAAGAAAGAAAAATGGTAAATATGTTTTCAATATATTTTATTTCAGTCTGTTCCATAAATACAGTTTTATTCTGTTTCAAACGATGCCTAATCTTAATGTGTTTTCTAATATTACATCTAGGTAGGGTTTTCAAAGATGACAACATATGAAAGGGAAAATGTTACAAAAATCTACTTAAAGAAAGGGTTTATTACTGCTAGTAGGTCTACAGTTATTCAGTTGGTGATTTGTTTTTGGTAGAATTTCTCTGCTAGGTATGGTCTAGCTCCATATTAGCAGATTTCTGTTAGATAAGGAAAAAAAAGAGTACAAAGGGGTGTCTAAATGCTACTTCACATACCTACCAGATTTCCTACGTTTAAGTATAATCTCCTATTTTACCTAGCTTAACTATCAAAGCTCAATCAATCTTCCTTTGTACCATTATTAAAAACATAGCTACAGGATGGAAAAATATTAATTAAATTTTTAGAAGAAAACTTGTGCTATCTGAATGCCTGTCATGATTTCAACATTTTTGCTCTTGTTGCAAATTGCTTTGCATTTCTCACAATGCTGAGATGAAGTCAAATATTCTACTTATATGGGCAAAAGGAAGCATATTTAACAGTGATGATGGGGAAACATTTAATGAGGCCACTTTGAATAATTCTTAGCTGACTATAAATAGTTGACAAAACTGATTATAAACTGAGGCATTGTGCCTGGTATTTGAAGTGCCAAACAAGCAATCTGAATAGCTTTAGAGCTTGTCTTTGAAGTGCTAAGGGTGATACTCATTAGGTCATCTATTTTCCCCCCTCCCCCCCTTGTGTGATGCTTCAACAGACATATTGATAAGGCAGTTCTTAGGGAATTCTGAAATTCCTGTATTTACTATAATTTGTTAATATGTGCCTATTTTCCTTAGTATACAATTACATGATGGTAATTTAAATACTCCAAAATAGACTGTGGTAATGAGCTCTTCAGGGGGTTAAACTTAAACCAATTTGGTAACTGAAGCTAGTAAAGAATACAGGAGCCTGCATATCTGCTGACATATTGTTTTGACATCACACGATACCTTTATGTTCTCTAGTTTGCCTGTTTAAGGTACTGGTATTGCTGGTTTTGCTTAAAGAGCTCAAGACCCAGACTTTTGCCATCCACCCTCCAGATGGGGCTGCTTACAGTAAAATTTTAAAGAGTTTCCTTCTTCTTCAGTCGGCCCAAAACACACTGAGTCTGTTAAACTTCAGGGTCCTTCAGGGTCCTTCAGTTTTGTGACATTTGCACCTTTTGTCAAGGTCTGCAAGTACAGGCAGAATGACTGGTTGTTCTGGTATGCTTTTCATCTTGCTATGTTTCTTTTTTCTATATTATCTTTTCTGGGCTGGTCCTTACATATATTGTGCATGTTTGTGCTTATCCTTGTTTTCTTTACTGAGGCTCATGTACATAGATTATATTTCTGTCTAAATTATTCAACTGTAGGATTTACCATATATATTTCACAGCATAGTTTGATATCTGCAATGTTAGCTTTAAATTGTTTGCCAAGCAAATATTAATAAATGTGAAGAACAGATGATAAAATGTCATAACTTGTGCAACCAGATATTTTCAAGCACATTTTGCATAAAATAGCAATTGTGGAAGCATTAAAGGCTTTGTCAAAAACATTAGGTATAACCATGCTTCTGCCTTCCAGGGAAAAGGTCTTTTTCTTCTAAGCAGTTCAGTTTTAACACTGACTCAATAGTCTTTACTTTTCATAAATTTGAAACTGCCATTTTCACTGACACTGTAAAAAAACATTGGAATCACCCAATGGCTGGGGATCCAGTGCTTCCAGAGCTTTTAGTTCCTACCAAGAAACCTGGGGCTTCTTATTTAGTTTTAAACATCTCCAGAATAACATCTTCATGAGCCAGATATGTTTGACTCCTCTCCTCACAGTGGAGGCACATAGTCAGTATCAGAATTCAAATGGATGATCAGTTGTAGAAGCATATTGTATGGCAAGACTTACCATCTCTAGATGTACCATTCCATAAAATGAATCTGAATGGTTAGGTCGAATATAAAATGAACATTATAGATATCTGGATAAATAAACTACATTCCAAGACCTTTAGAAACTCCTGAGGCTGGAGTATACCAGGCACTCTGGGACATATGTTTTCATGCTTCTGTGCCTGAGATTCTATCTCTTTAACTGTACTGGAAATGATCAGATGTTGGATAGTTGTTCAGCGCAGTTGACATTCTGGCTTTATAGCAGCAGTGAAATTGATAAGAATGTCAACTGCAGTGCACATCTCCAGCATCTACAGAACAGATGACATTTCAGAAAAACAGCGTCAATACCTTTATTTTGAAACTTTTTCAATATTTTGGATTTTCAGATGTTTTTGGTGGTGGGGATAATTCAGACAGGTGTTTGTGTTTAATTTAAACAAGATACAAACTGAACATAAACTCACTTTCACATGGAGAATCTTGATTTTTATTCAATTCCTATAATATCAGTAACTCAGTTCCCAGAGTTTCTCACTTTGATTACAAATACTAGCTTTCTGTTGAAATAGTTTTAAAACAAAAATATTCCCAAACATATAACTATAGTAAACATGGGGGAGTTGGTTTTTTCTGAAGAAATGTTGGAGGTTAGTTTAATTTTATTTTATTTTTTTGGATGTGACTGATTAAGAGCTACTTTTCACTCATGTATCATCATATGATACATGCACTTCCAGCAGTGCATAGCAGTCAGTTTTCTTAGACTACAAAATGTGAAATAAATAAAGAAATTATATTTTTTGTTTCATATTGAAGTAGAAAGGAAAGATTAATATGTATGAACTTTGCTATTGTCTAGTTGAAGCAGAGAAGACTATATCAGCAATTTCATTTCCTTTGTGTCGCTGTGACAGCAAAGTCACGTAGCCTTAAATGAATGCATAAGAAAGAGAAAGGCTATACTACAACAAAGACACAATGGGCAGTTAGAAACACTGGGCATTATCACTGTTTTTATCTTTATTGCATCAAACTGACAATACAGTCACAGCCCTTTCAGTTAGGGCATACATTGCATCTGTTGTGAAAGTTCTTCACTGTCTTGGCAAACTAGGAATTCTCTGCATGAATTTCATTTAAGTACAAAATCACAGTGTGACTTGGCAATAGGTACTTAGCCCTTTTGAAAAAAAGAACAGGCATTAATATGCCTGTTTTTTCAAAGAAGATAATCAAAATACATTACACCATTTTAATTTTGCTGCTCTCTACACACAAGTAAACTATAAAATCAAGGGCAAAAGAGCCAAGAGGAATCTCTAGAGATCACCAAATCTGATCCTAACCTGGTTGAACAATGTATGAAGGCACAGCTAGAGAAGCTGATGAAACCAATGCAAATTAGCTGTCCTCATAGTATAATATGCTTGTATTTCACAGTACCACAGAATTGTTCAGGTCAGAAGGAACCTCTGGAGATCTTCTAGTTCAGTGCTCCTGCTAAGAGCAGGATCAGATACAGCAGGTCCCTAAGAACAGTGTCCAAGTTGAGTTATCCATATCTCCAAAGACTGAGTCTCCACAACCTCTCTGGGAAACCTGGCCCAGTGTTTGATCACCTTAACAGTAAAAAAGCTTTTTCTTATGCTTACATGGAATTTCTTGTATATCAATTTGTGTCTTCTTGTCCATTCACTGAATATTAATAAAAGAAGTCTGTACTGTCATCTTTACTCCACCCAATCAGGTATTTATACACATTGATAAGGTTCCCTCAAGCCTTCTTGAGGCCGCTTGGGGGAGGGCTGTTGACAT
>VYXH01010800.1:0-29107 GCA_013397275.1 Burhinus bistriatus
AACAATTCTATGATTCTAAGAGTTATCTCCACTACCTTTAAACTTAAAATGGAGACATCTACACCTGATCTAGTTATTCTCTTTGAGCTTGGCATTGGAGGGATGTAAGAGTGACTCATCTGGTCTATTTTAAAGTCGAGTTTACACTGAGATTAAACACAATAAGTGTGCCAATTTCTTCCCAGTGACTACGCAGTAAAGATGACTAGCTGAGATATAAACGTCTACATCCTAGATAACTAAAAGTAGCTGCTATGTCTTCCACACAAGAGATCTCAATTACCCTTATACTTAAGCAACAAAAAGAACCCAGTTTTCAGGATATGTCTAAAATGAGGAAACACAATACTTGGCACAATACTTGAAATTATAATGGTAGAACGCAACAGACTGTTAGAAAAACTGAAGGTGGACAAAGCTGGCTTGGCTGAAAGAGAAGGAAGTACTGGTTAAAACTTTTGAGATGAAATGAGATTTGTAACATGATTTCTCAAGGTCTCATTCTGTGCCTAATTTTGTTTACTCCATATAAAAACAGTTTGTGCGCATGACTAATAGACTAACTGCATCTACCTATGAAAACCACAGATTTTTGTGCTAAGTGGTTCTTCATGACACGGTAAGGAGGAAATGTGTCATATGGGTCAGCTCAGTTATCTAAGGCACCTCCATCACTGATGGCATGTTGGTTACCTGGATTACCTCAAGCATATGAGTAGGGGACAACCCTTAATGTCCATCCATCACCTCTGTCATTTCTGTAGATCACCTCAGAAGGCCCAGAGAAGAACAAGAGGTGAGATGTAATTTTATCATCAAAAGTTACATTGTATAAAGAATTCTTCTATAAAATAAATTTTCGTCAACCTGAAATAGCAGAAGGCAAAAAAGACCTGAATGTCCTTATTCAATCAAATAGTGTCACGTGACTATAAGCAGGCAAAAATAATCCTAGCGCGCTTCAGGCAAAGTGACAGAAATAGAGATGTGTCGATGCCATTATATAAGACGCTAGAAAATTCTCCTCTGAAATACTGGATCCAGTCCATGTTCAAGAACTGCAAATTTAAACTAGAACTAACTTGGAGAATAACCTTTATACAGATCTGTAAAATAAAAGTGGAGATAGTATATATGAAAAATCATAAATATCTTTAAGCACATATGGTGTAAACCATCAGGGAGAAAAAAAGAGCTATTAAACTAAAAGGTACTGTCGGCACGGTAATAAAATGGTGCAAAATGGATACTTTTAAACTGGACTTTAGGAGATTTCTAATATCAGGAACAGCTTTCAAGCAGAAACAGGGGGGGGGGAGAAATCTTGTCGTGTTTTATAATGAGTCTTACAGCATTTACAAACAGGTTTCAGTTGCCTATAACAACAGGGAACAGGGCTTCATGACCCACTAAGTTTTCCCAGTCTTATGCCCAAAGACACAGGCATTGGCAAAAGAAATTCTGCTTGTTCATGTAAGTGGGAAGTTTTCAGAAAGCTTTTATAAATAGGAACACTGGTAATATGTTTAGTTTAATTATATTAAATGCATGCATTCATTGGTCACTGTTTTTCTGAAAATCTGTTAATATACTTTAACATTATTTTCAATTTTAACAGTAAAAGTACTGTTTTTCATTTATAGTTGAGTTACAGTGGACTTGGATGTCGGGTGCAGGTTCTTCATATTTACATTTCACGATAATACAAAAAAGAAGGGAGAAATGCTTACATTGATTTTGTTTGTTTGCTTTTTGGCTTGTCTCATATTTCTATTTGTTGAAACACAGGTTTATTCACTGTATGATAATGTTCCATCTTTGTTTTGAGAAAAGTAGTACTCAACTTCTTTAAGGTTGAATAGATTTAAGTGTAAGTTTTAAACATCTGCAGTATATCATGTAATTGATTCTATGTGTTTTGCTTAAGATTATTTTTGTCAATATTGTTTTGCTTATTTATGTTTAATGATTGAAGTTACTTTTTATAAAAATGAATAAACTCAAGAAACATGTCAGTTATTACTGTAGAAACCATTTTAAGACTATCTTTTAACAAACAAACACTTCAATAAAACACAAGTAAAGGTTATTTTATTGCTACTGTCAGACAGTATGTTTTCCAGGTCTGGTTACAGATATTAACAGCCATGAAGTGTTATTGCTAATTTCAATAGCAATTAAGATAATATAATATAATAACAACAATAAAAATAATAATTAGCCATATGTATTAGCATAGTCTCATTCATATCACTGCCTCCTATACTGATTTTCTCTTTCTTTTTCTTTCCAGTTATTCCAAATTCAGTCTATAGGTACAGGTGGCTTGAGGTCACAGAAACTAACTGGTGAACGAGCTGAAAGCAGTGGAAGGAATATGAATATAATTTATATTCATCTCATTGAAAACAAGGTCTTAAACAAATAATAAAATTGCTTTAGTAGTGGTCTAGAAGACTGGGCAAGCAGTATGGCTGGAAATGGTGGATAGCACTAACTAAAATTAGGATTTTAGTAAGCAGTGGTGCTTACTGCTGCATTGGAGCAGGAAAACAGGACGAGCGACATCTGCTTTCTCAGATAACTCCTATCATCCTTTCTCTGAAAGAATAAAGTGTATTGAAGATTTAAAAGCTGTGGAAAAGGGAAGAAATTAGGTCACTTGGCCCAAATCCCAGATTAAGTCAACTACTGCCCCTAGAACAGAACCCTGAATTCCCAGCTCTCAAAGCGCCATGCCAGTCTCTGGGAAGCATCCTTTCCTCACACAAAGTTTATTTAAAGGAAAGCAAGCAAGAAAAAGAAGCTGATATTCCAAATTCCAGAAAGAAAAGCTTTACTTTGTCTCATAAACCTGAGGAAACGTGCTGCAGTTTTTCTGTATTTCAGGTCTAATTCTAGTTCTTATGCACTGAATAATACTTTACTGATGTTGGACTTTTACTGAAGCTAAAAGTGCCCACTGTTGGAAAAGGATGAGTACTTTTTTCACTACAGGATACCAAATTACTTTGTCCCAGTGTGCTGAAGTGCACATAAAAGCTGCAAGCAATCATTAAGAGTGTGTACAGATGTGCACGACTCAAACAGGTATGCCCATAAAAAAGGTTGCCATGTACTAGCCCACATCCAGCTGGTCATTACTGCCCCTTTTGCAAAAGTTATTACCCCCAGTTTAATTTGCTTGTGGAGATCCTCACATAAGTGCTTTGTACCTTCTAAAGTTAGGGGCTGTGAGCTGAAATATTTTGGATAATGGATCTTAGCAAATCCAGCTCGTTAGGACTTAAGCAGAACAGGCACCATCCACATATGAGCAGCAACTGTATCCAGACCAGAAAGAAATAACCTGGTTGTTGTCTCCAGGGGATACATCTAAACAATTCAGTGTCACAGAGTTCAATTCTTCACTAAATCTGAATGACACATTTAGAAGTTACAGATAGGATGAGGCCTGGAGGAGACCTTAACCAGCCAGCTCTTCCCTTCCTATGCCCAAAGAGAAGATCAGATATTTCTATGTCATTCCTGACCAGTTCTTGTCCAACTTGTTTTTCAATAACCTCCAGTGACAGAAACTTCACAACCTGCCCAGGCAATGCATTCCAGTGCTGCACTAACCTTTCTGTTATGAGGTTTTTCCTGCCATCTGATCTAATCTCCCTTGAGCTAATTAGAAACCCTTGCTGTAATCACAATACATTATTCAGTTGGTCCACATCCCTCTTGAACTGTACACAAAATCAGACATTAGTACTCCAGCTGACACCTTACTAGTGCCAAATACAGCAAATATTTCAGCTGAATTAGAGATAACACTCCTATTTACTTTTTTTCAGAAAAGCATAACATTCTTGACTCATGTCCAGCTTGGGAGCCACAGCAACTCTCAGATCTTTTTGTTGAGCCAGACGTTTTTCAGTTTGTACTTGCAGAGAAGAATTTTCTGTGTGTCCTTGTAGAACTGCATCTTTTTTCAGTATGTAGATTTTGAAAGGCCCTTATCAGCTTGATCTAATGTTATAGTTAACCCTGCAATGAGCCAGAGGCTGGACAGGTGACCTCCTTAAACCCCTTTCAACTTGAATAATTCTATGATTCTCTTATTTTCTGAGACAACTATGAATTTGATTTCTCTTCTACAGTGTACTTAAAGTTTCCTCAGTTTGTGTCATTTACAACTTTAATAAAATTATTTTATTCTTTCCTTCCAATTATCATAAAAACTTTGCATGGTTTCTAATCCAGGACAGATCCTTTCATCCGAAACTGAATATATTCTTCCAGATTGACTATGAACCGCTGCTGAAACACTCATCAAGTGTGGTACCTGCCATGTAATGGTAGCTTCACCACTTTTCTCTTTCATCACGAGTTAGACATAACTGTAAGAAGTCTAAAACCTTCCCAATGACACCATATGTTCAGCAGTGGCTTTGTCTTCAGAATACGTCTGTGCTCTCCCCAGACTTTTACCCTCTCCCAGAAGGTCTAACCGAAATATCATCTGAACCTAGCTCTTTCACCCTCCTTTCCAGAGGTAGATGATGACTTCTCATCTATTCAGTATTATTACTGTCACTATCATGAGTTCCTACATGGATAAGCAGTAGCATGAAGTAGTAGCCACCGGGCCAGATGAGCCTGAGCTAGCTTTCCATATCATCTTGGGTTTAGAGTGCTGGCAGGGTATATATCTCATGGGATGTCAACTCCAGTAGCCACATGGATCACTTCAACTCTCTCAGGACCCAACTACTGAATTTGTCTTTCATTTCCTCTTTGGAGCTCTGCACTGCATCTCATGACCTCTTGCTCCTTCACTACTGGAATTATTCTTCACTCACTCTCAGGACAGCATGCTGGTACCAGATCGCAGCCGGACACTTCATGGAGGTAGACCCTCTGCCTTAAATAGAGACTATCATACTCTAAAGACCAACCAGCTGTAGTCAGCTTCAAAAACTCCTTTCCTCTTTTCTTTTCCATCTCCTATAGCTTCCTAGGGAACCATGTTTCTCCTAATTAGATCTGACAGTCAGCGATTGCATTATATCCATCCAGACTGGTGTATTGCACCTCATGGTCTCTAAATCTCTTTGCAGACACAATGAATGGAGTCTTGCAGCTTTAAACAGTAATCTGTTTTTTTCATGACTTGACTGCTATGGATTCATGCAAGTTCACCAGTTCCTAGGTTTAGTGCCAAAATGATGGCCTCGGGCCTCAAAGTGGATCAGTTCTTCACTCCATGTACCCCAGCAGCAGAATTCTAGGAAGAAGAAAACGATTTCTGCGAATAAAAACACCTCTGGTTTGGTTGGGAGATTAAGAGTTCAGAATATGTTGCAAAACTTCACTTCTTAATAGCTTTTACTCGACACTCAGAAAAATTCCTCATCCATGAATTTTCCCTCACCCAAAAGTCCATTTCTCCAGATTGAACATGGTCTCTAAAAACTTCAGTAATTATTTCACTGTTGGTATTTGTTTACATGACAAAGTAATGGAAAACAACTCAGCTATAGGGATGCATAGATATATAGTTGGTTATTTAGACTGGCACAAAAACAGAAATAAAGAGTATCACGTGAGGAAAAAGAGTGGAGAGGAAAAAAAGTTAAAAGCTTTGTTACTGTGAGTAAATCTGAGTAAATCCAGTCCAAAGCTCTCAGACAAAATGAGAGAAGAAACAATAGTTTTCAACTGTCCCAGTGTGGCTTTGAAGCCACTGCTCAGGTGATGTCCTAGATATGTGTGATACTGGACTGAGACGTCTTTCACAGAAACAAAGCGGCTGAATGGGCACCTACGTATACATGTGGTTTCTTTTTTTTGGAGAGACTGATGGCTGTTCAGGCAGCATGTAGCTTTCAGGGAACACTGTTAATTTCTGTTTCTGCCATCAAAAAAAAAGCCAAAACATCCCTTTGAAAGATGTCTAAGATACTGAAAAGGAAAATCCACTTCCGTCCTTACAGCACTCTCATTAGCTATCTTAATCTGGAAAAGATCACGTGGTGGTACCGCTCGTGCTATCTTCTTTCCATCAGCTGAAATGACTTTACATATGACATGAGATTGTGTTCATTGAGGTTTGCTTAAGAAGTCAAATGCAGGAAGCAGATTTCAAAGATTATGATCTTCAAAATCTGAAGGTTTAAATCTTTTTGGAGTTATATAAGTACTTGTTATTTCCTCACAGTATAGTTTGGGATATTTTGAGCCAAGTGTTCTTAAGAAGATCTGCAAAAGCTACTCTAAAACTAGGTGATATTCAGCTATGTGTGCATAGAGAAGAACAATGTGTTTATTTGCTATGGGGGAAAAAAAGAGTAAAAGGAAAACTGTTGGCATTAGGAGGTCTTTAATTCTTGTTTTTCCTCCCTCCCTTCCTAAATCCTGGGATCAGCCAAACCTGTGTGTGCTTTTATCTAAGCTGAGTGACCACATTGTAAACCTAACCTCGTCAACATGCTGTAAATGGTTTGAATTAATTAATTTCCTCTGGAAATCTGTTGTATCCTGTATCCTGCTTTAACCCCCTATGAGGAAGGCCCAACGTGGAAGTATCAGTTAGCACCATAAGCACAGTTCAGTGACAACTTACTTTGTTGTTAATGAAAAATGGTTACTGTTCCATGCGGAAGCCTATTGATGTTAATATGTCCAATGCTCTTGTGGGCTAACATCTGGTCTGTGTTAGATGTTAATTCTAATTCTCAGTCAATATTTTTGGACACTGCTACTGTTGGCAATTTATTGATATTACCTGTGTGTTCTGCAAAGCTTTGTTTTGATGTATGTAAAGTACATTTATTTTGTAATAATTCATTAGTATTATTTTCACTTATTTCATCATGTTGATAGGGTTTGTAAAGACCTGCATCATTAATACCTACTTTCTTGTTTAAACCCTGTTTGATTCTCTTAAATGTTCCCATTTGAAGCACACCATCACTGTTCGGTGCTCAGCTCTGCCAAGATGTAGTAACAGAAGTATGTAAAAAGAAGACTTCCCCGCCCCCTCAAAAGGCATTATGAAATGAAGCCTTAGCGGTCCACATCAGAGGAGTAAGGGGAATGAAGAGAAGAAATATCCACGCTGTCGAAGTTTAAGTGCTTGCCTGTAATGCCTGTATTTGGAAGGTAGTTCCACTAACGGCTCATTGTTGCTGATTCTCCTGTGTTCTTCCTGCCTGGGTAGATTTTGAATATAAAATAATTAAATATTTTTTTTCTCTATTTATTAGATAGTAAGGAAGGAGCTGCTATCTACCAGACATTTCTAAATAAAACTGTATTAGAATCCATGCTAGTGGTATTATAAATGATAAAAAGTTAGTAAGAATGTTCCAATATTTCAAGCAATAGTAAACTTAATTGATAAAACAAAAGAACTGTTTAAGACGAGTTCAGAGTGAAGAGCCTGTTAGAGCAAATGAGACCATTTGATGGATAGGCCAATGAGTGAAGACAGAACTCAGGTTAAGAGCAATTAGACTGGAATAATTTTCCATCTGGACAATTGGAATAGAGTGGACAAAGGAGAAGAGACAGGAAGGCAACAGAGCTCATGAGTCCAGACAAGAGAAGGCAGAGAATGGGAGCAAGAATCAAGAGATGGTGGGACAGAGAAAGTTAAGACTGAACAAGGAATTTAAAAAAGGAGGTAGATGAGGGCAAGGTAAGAGACTAGTCTGGGAGTGGAGGAAGGAATAGAACCTGGCTTGAATCCTAGATGGGGCTGGAAACCAGGTGAGAGAAGACTTGGGGACTGGGTTGAGGTTAAGCAGAGAGTTTGTGAATAGAAAATGAGAACAGATGTGTGCTGAATCTGTAGAAACGGCTGGACTAAAGGGATTCAAAAGAGGTGCACTAGGGAGAAGCAATTCATACTGACAGCTCAGATGTGAAGATGGGACTGGTACTAGGAATCTGGTGCCACTGAGAAGAGGGTAAAGGTGGGGAAAAAAAATTGAATGGCCTTAGTAAAAAACCTTAATTGTCTTTTTCCTAATTTTAGAGTGCATTACTTTGCATCTTTAGCATTTTAATGTGGGGGTAATGGGGGTGAGGTGCGCACTGTAAATGTAGTTCATTGGAATGGGGGCTGTGGTTTGCAACACACTGTTAAGCAACGAGGAGATCTTAAACATCCTCCGTTATAAAGAATCCTTGGTTGCTATGGAGGCAGTTTCAAAAGTCCTTTGTTAGAATACGTGTTTTCTGCTAATAAAAAAAGAGGTCACACATTTTTGGCTCAAAGATGATAACCCAGAAAGAAAAAAAATCACCGAAGGGGTGGAGATATAGAAAGTCAGGCAAAAGCATGCTCTCCATAGGAAAAAGAGAGTCTGTAATCAAGGAAAGAGAAGACAGGTAGGAAACAAAGAGTCTACGTTTTAAGAATATTTTCCACTTTTTGCTGGTTATCTATTTGCAGAATTAGAACAAACTACATAGGGAGGGAAAGGGCATGCCTGCTCTTGCAGCTAGAAAGTCAGAGCTATGCAAACCAAACACAAACTGAAAGCTTCAGAATAATCCTTCTATCTGTTCCAGCAGGCATCTTTCTTACACTGCTCAGAAAGGTGTCTGAGCAGTTTTCAAGGAAAGAGAAACAGGCAGTTCATCCCAAGGTCTTTCTCTTTTCTTACTCCCCAGTAACAAGGGACTGTGTTTAGCATTTAGTCTACAGTTTGGGCACTTATGTCTTAAAGGAAAGGAGAGAGGAAGGTGTGGGATTGGTTTTTTAATTTTTTTTAATGTATTAGAAGCCCCTAGTCATGGGATCACCAGTGAAAAATCTTTCTCGTCAGTTTTATGCTGGGTAAGCTGCATTGTTTCTTGGGGAGCGCTGCTGTCACAGAAGGCTCTGCGTAGTCAGTGAGAGCTGGGGAGTCTACCACTGAAGACCAGCTATGCTGGAACGGGAATGGTCTAGGCACGTTCTCCAAGCCAGCCAAGGCGGATTTGAACTCACCATACCACTGTTAGTGCTACAGCCCCATTGTGTGTCTGCATCTGAGGCTCGGGAGGAGGGGCGCATACTGCTGCGAATGGGGCCCATGTGGGTGGACTGGGGCTGGAGAGCATATGTGAAAAGCAGATGTGGTGTGTGTTCCTGAGCAGAGCGGAGTGTGACAGCAGGGGCTTGGGAAAGAAGTCTCTGTAATGACTGTGTTAAGATATTTTAATAAAGAAGTTACCTAGTGTAAAGAAATCCATATGTTTTGTAATCCATAGTCCCATTCCGCTCCAGCATCTGGCAATGTGGGGATTTAGCAGTGATAGAATTAATGGTATAGCTTCCTATTATATTTAATGAGGGGTGGAAAACAATTAATGACTTTTTTTGAAATGACAGTTTCAAGAATAGCCTTCATTAAGGAAGGCTCACAATTAAAGGAGATTATGCTCGCTAAAAGCCAGAAAGAATTACACTAACCAAGAAGAGCAACTTGGAAGAGGGATCCATGTGCACAAGCAGTTTGTCATTCTGTATGTACTGTAACTAGGAAGACTGAAAACTTGTAGAAGTGATTCGGGGAAGAAGGGAAGTATTTTGACAAAATCTTGTTTTCTATGTAAAAAGTACCTAATTTATCTGACTTTCATTTACCTTTTGCCAGTCTTTTCCTACCCTTTTAATTCCTTCTCCCACAAGGAAGTGACTTTGTCAAAAAAAAAGTAAAGGTTTTGTGGAAGGATGTGGAACAGGTATTGGTTTTTTTACTAGAACATACTGACAAAAAGTGTTTCTAATTTGCTTACTTTAGCAGTGAACTTTTTCAGAAGGAATAAATAACCGGCTATATCTTCAGTTTTTATGGACGCACTGGGTGAAGTAGCTTGTATACAGGTTTCCTGTTTGCCTCTAGTTCTTACCCTGTAAAATACTGACCTTTTATTTCAAGAAAACAAGGCATGCCTTCTAGGTGAGCACTGTCAAGCTATTGTTTAAGTTTTTAAAGTATATTGTTATTTAAAACACAGACTGAAGAGACCACTGGAGAGAAAATGGGAAATTACCCCTTTTTAACCATTAGGAGTCTGACCATAAATGTTCAAATATGCACTTTTCCCCCTGACTTTTTTCTTGCTTTGGAATTGCATTCACTACTATTTAGCATTTTCTTAAGGTTGACTATGTCTTAGATTATGTGGGATCCAATTTAAACACCACTGAGAATGTTTTGAAAGCATGCAAGTTCATAACAGTAGATAGTTGCAATAGAACTTTAGCGCACTCGAGGAATCCTGTGACTCTTCTTCAAAAGGGATGGTACACTGCCAAGGGGATTTAAATGATCTTGTCCAGAAAGCTGTTTATCATTTCTATAGCTGTCTGAATGCCCATGCCGACAAAAGTGTTCTGCAGTTTTCAGTCAGTTTGTTCCCAATTTCACACATCTACAAATTTAATAAAAAATAAAAATGCGAAATGTGACCATTTATTTGTAGCTTGCTTACCATCACTACAATAATAATTCCTGTGTGTATTCTGGGGAATTACAGTTGCCAACGGGACACAAAGTTGCCCAGCTATTTCCTACTCCTGTTTTTGTCCCTTCAGGAAAAGGAGTGTCAGGACTTTCCTCTCCCCACTGGCTGGTTTGCAGGAGGGTGGGGTTAGTGATATGATAAAAGGGAGTGAAAAGTTACCTTGTTTTTACAGTTTTGCTGCCAGTAGCTAGCCCTAGGGGAGACAGACTTATTGGTAGTTACAGTTTTGGCCATGTAAGAGATCCCTGGATTTAAAGAAAAGTGCTCATTCCTCACTCAGCCAGGTACCTTAGAGGCTTCAGTGAATACAAAACAAATGTGCTACATGCTGCTACAAATCTTTACGTTCATGCTAGCCTGAATTTCCCCAGCAAAAAAATGCAGTCCTACGAGATTTCTAAAAAAAAATAGGGATTTCTGTTGCGTGGTATATGGCGAGGGATGGAGGGCTGGGCTCCCCTCTTCTCCCTGCCCGAGCGTGGCCTGGTGGAGGCAGCGGGACGGTGGTGCCAAAGGCTCGGTGCAGCTCTCCCACATTCCATGTTGGCCGGTGCGGACTGGAGGGCCCGAGGGCACCCAGGAGCAGCTGCCAGATGGATCTGTGCGGCGTAGGCTCCTTAATGGCTACCACCCCGTTGGGAGATTAGTGTGGCAGAACACTGCCATATGCCTCCCTGCCCCGACAAATCCCCTTCGCTCCCCTGACACACATACACAAACCCTTTTCCCAAGCAACCCGCAGGGCAGGAAAGTGTCTGCCTTTGTGTTGACTCTCCTCATGAAACCTGGGCTATCTGGTGTTTTGTTGTATGCACAGGAGTCTGAAAACAGATTGGCTTGCTGTCACTTTATTTATACTCTCCTATTTCCATACCTCCGGGCTCTGCTGATCCTCTGATTTGGCTTCAGAGACAGCGGTGAGGGGTGTGAGGACACCAAGATGCAGATGATTGGCCAGAGCTAAGCAGGTTGCTCTGGTGTCCCTGGAACATTGCATTCTCTCCAGTGGTTAAGTTGCACAGGAAAATTTGTGTAGCTTGTTTACACACTCAGATCACCAGATTTGGCTGGGTATTTGATTCCCTGGGTCATATTAGCAAGGACGGTTGTGTGCTTGGCTTTTGCCTCTCTGCAGCATGGGTCATGATTTCCTATCTAGGATATCCAGAGGGTTTAATGAGTCCCAGCACCTTTTCAGGCAGTGGCAGTTTCCACTCAGTCTCCACTTTCTGTGTTACTTTGTCATTGCAGCTTTTGCTCTCATACTACAGGTCTTCAGCATCTGCCATAGGGTGCTGGAGACGGGTTTGCAGAGACATACAGAATAAAATCTTCCTAATTAAGCCATCTCATGCATGGTTTCCTATAGTTGTTAAGGTCTGGGCTTGCTGACATGGATGGTCTCTTCCAGCCCTAGTGTAATAAAAGTCTAAAAACAGGGCCAAAATTTGAAATATTAGTGATACCATTTAAGTTTTGTGGTACAGTAGCAGAATTATGCTATATAGAGAAACAATCAACCATACATTTGTTAATAGCTTTTAAGACACCCACCCCCGAAACAGGATTCATCTCACTTGTAACTTCAGTTGCCCTAAAGTCATGATTATCTTGTTCATCACTGATGACAGATGAAGCAAAAAGTGGCCATGCTCTTAATTTAGTTGTCTCAGTAAGGCACTTGCATCTACATCTTTCTGCATGCTAGTTCTGCCAGGCTTCTGATGAAGAGCCTTTCCCTCCTTCCAAGAAGCTAAAAAATCCATGAGTGTCATGTTTATCCCCGTTAGGCAGAACTAAGTCTCAAACACAGTTGCTGGAGTAATACTAAAATTTCTATTTCTTTTTATGTGAACAAATTTATCTAAAGAGAAGCAAAAGACACTTTTTACTTCTTTATCTTGCTGCACTGGGAAAAAGGAGACATATCAAATTTGCTCCTTCTGTGCTTCTGGTGCTTCTGCACAAATATATTTTCCTATAACATTTTTACTGTTATGCCCTAGGGAGAATCCAAATATTTAGATGTTTATTATCCCCTGCACATGTATTTTCCATTAGCATCAACGGAATTTAAACCTGTACATAGGGAAAGGAAAATAAACAGTTAATGATCTAAGCAAGAGAAAGGGAAACACAGGGCCCCCAGAAAACAAGTTAGCTGTAGACGGGAGGAAAATTATTTTCCTGAATTAATTATATGTAACAGCAATGGAAAAGACCTGATGGACTTGGATCATCTCTCTCTGCCCTCTGCAGGAAAGGGATTGTATTATGTTTGTCTCTCATTCTTTGTACATACTCTTGGAGACCTTTAGTGACAGTGAATCAAATGCCTTCAGAGACTTTTCATTGGCAACTAATTACCACAACTGTCAAGAAATGTTTTCCTGATGTGCAGCTTCACCAGAAAGGGAAGTGCTTCCTCAGCTCAAAAAATACATGGAGAGCTATTTGCGCACTTAACTGTCACAGAGAGAAAGCAAAGAGGTAGTATTAAGTGATCATAGAATCACAGAGTATCTCGAGTTGGAAGGGACCCATAATAACCATCGAGATGCTCCCAGAAGAAGAAGTACCACCCTGCAGATTAGCCTATTTCAGAGTGGCCACAATGAGGAACTTTAGAACATTACAAAAAACACAGCTTTGCTTTAATTTATGTCCCTGTGAAGTGAGTTTCGTAATGGAAGAATGTATGTTGTAAAGTGTGTTGTCTCCAAAAGTCCCAAATAAGCAAAGAAATAGCGTGGATGAGTACTGAGTCATGACGAGTTTATTGTTCCACTGTTTTGACGAAAGCAGCGGAACAGTCAAGTGTGAGACACCAAAACTTCAGAGAGGTGTTCTGGCTGTTTCCACAGGCAGAAAATTGGATGACAGAACAACAGAGCAGTATTTTGTCGTCCCATACTGATCCTTCTAACATTTCATATGGTGACTCCTGATGTCTCATTTAAACCAGTGACAAGTGGACACACTTGAACAGCCAGAGCACTTAAACTGCTGGTGCCCATGTCACCCCCAGTCCTGCGTTACTGATGTTATCAGCGTAACCAAGCAGCTGATGGGCATCAACATACAGCTTTGGGAAACTGGATGCTCTGGCACAGACCATAGCCTTTCAAATGACCATGGAAAAGACACTACCTAGCGCAGACCATCTGAAAATGTTTATGTTCTCTATTCATTGTGAACACCTTTCAGAGGAATGAGCTATTCTGTCTGGTGACAGGCATTTCCACAAAAGTGGAAGTAGAGGAGGTGTGTATATCACTACAGCTGCCTTCGGGAAAAGTTGTTTCTTCTAGACAGAGGTCTTTCTTTATTTCAAAAGTGATTAGTCAGGAACATATTCTGAACTGTGGCAAAAGCCAAGACAAGTTTTCTGTACCGTAAATTTAGCTAAGCTCGTACTACCTTGGAATTTTACTGCAGTGCCCAACCACTCTATTTCTCTCTTTTCATTAAACTAACTGTAAAAATGTTAGGGGAACTTAAACGAAATAGGTAACTGACTAATTTCTGGAATAGTCGATGACCTAAATACTTAGAGGAATAAGAGAGCTTTGATGTCAGGTTAGGAACAGAGCGGTGCATTTGACTGTCTAAGCTCAGAAGGACAGAGAAAGCTGAGGGAGAGCCTTGATGGATTAATACCATTAAGGATATTCATGACGGGATAGTGACACTTTTATTAAGGGGTGAAAAGTAATGCTTTGCTTTGGAAACATAATTTTCCCTGATATTTTAACAGCTATATCTCTGGGATTATCATTATCCTCTATTCACTTCTTAATTTCACTATTATTTTTCCACAATGGAACCTATAGAGGTTTCCGTCTTATATTTCTAAATTATTATTGGAGGAATGAAGAAGAAGACAGTCATTCAGAACAAATGAGAACTGATAATTAAAAATAAATACTTCAGTAATTACAAGGTGGTTCAATTAAGGTAACAAAGAGAACCAATTGTAATTGATCCATTCAAAGTCATAGTTTATTGTTACAAATTGGATTTGAATTCCGTCTAGTCGGGAACAGGCGAATGATCTCAAGGTTGCAAGTGCCAGATAAAGAATCTGAATGATGAATTACTTGCATTCAAACTTCGCTTATTTTCAAGGGAGAACACCATTTTGCACCAGTGATTCCAGTACGATTTCAACAGCTTTTTTCTGGGATCTGGAGGTTTTTTTATTTTTATTTCTAGTGGGTAATTTTATTGCCTGTCAGTGAGACTTTATGCATACAATATATGCAATGAAGCAAGCAAAGATCTTACAAAGATGGAAGGACGAGAAGGCAAAGAAAAAAAATGTCCCTGCTAATTCTATACACAGAGAACAGTTACAAGGAAGACAGACGGACAGAGACAGACTGCTGTCAGAATTACAAAGCCTGGAGTATTGCAAAGCCCAGAGTACTGATCGTCTCATTAATGATCCAACAGCTTCATACACTTTTTGTTCACAGGTGATTTCACATACTTCTTTCCACAGCTGAAGAGTAATTTCAATAAAAGAAACTTAGAATGACACAAAGTAGGCATTGCACCATCTAATTTGTTGAATTAAGGACACAGGACTAGATTCCTTCTCTTCTTTATATGATGGCTGAGAAGAGTCACACATCTCAGAAAGGCAGTGAGAAACCTCACATGCTGAGCAAGAGGCTACTTAGAAATCTCAGTTTCTGAAATTCCAGCCTGCTTTGAGCTCTTTAGGCCAATTCCAAGAGACCTCTTGATGTATCTGAAACCAAAGACAAGGATTTTCTCCCGAGAAATGCCAGGTACCATCTAAAGTAACTGATCACAGCTATAGTTTACCCTTTAAAACATGACCAAAAGAGGTATTCCTACCCAGTTTTTCTGTAACAAAAAGGTGATTATAGTATTCAGACAAGAGGAAGTGCAAGAGCCAGATTTTGTTCTTCTCAGTCTGAGAAGTTTTAAATTTATAGTTTCCAACTCAGTAGGCAGTTTCCTCCTGGAAAGGAACAGTTATTCTAACACTTTACTGGGTAGAAACAATATTCTGCAACTTTCTTGGTGAAGATAGGCCATTTCTAGGAAAGAAGGTAAGTTTAGCAGGCTTTTTTCCCTTACCAAAGTAAAAGAAAATCTGGAAATTAACTTATGTAGCATTGATGCAACAACATTGCTATGACACAATGTCAGAAAAAAATAAAATATGTAAAAAAAAATCCCAGTTGTGAGGTATCACTTTCTCTCCTGCAACGAACTTTCATTGTCTCCTGCTTATTAAGCAGTAAATGACATTCCTGTGCATTAATGCAGGAGGATAAATTTCAGTATGTTTTCCTGCTTCCTCATCTTTGTGTGATCATTACTACTAAGACTTTCAAAAATAATTACTGAAAATCAATTGTCCATAACTGAACTAAGAGACTGTACATGTAAAGGTATTTTGGGAAATGTAATCATTTGTGATTTGTAGCATTTATGCTTGTCAATAAAAGCTGGGGTTTTATACTACATCTTTACCTGCTAGTCTTTCTTTTTTAAGTCTCTTTCTTCTTTCATCAGAGAGGAAACGTGAGGTAAAGTGATCAAACACAATCTCTAGGAACAGTTTTTGCAAGATGATTTGTCAGGCACAATGAATGGAATATTTCATTCCATTAAGTGAAAGGAATCTTAATTGATACTTGAGAGCAATTCCTTTGACAAGAACAGGTTTTTACAAAGTTCTCCTATCCTATCCTGAATATTATGCAGTTTAGTGATGCTAAATACCAGAATATAAAGTAACCTATATTTTCAGCTGGGTCTGAGGGAGTAATAACTTCTGTAGGAATTAAGTACCTTGTTACATGCGTTTCAAAACAGAAACATAAAGGAAGCAACAGCTAATAGGGGAATGTGTAGAAAATGTTAGGCTGCTGGTCCTCTCTGCCTCCATGCTCCCACCATGCTTCAGAGTCCATCTGAATGACTTCAAATATACTATTGTCTTGTCTTTGCTATATACAGCATGATAACTCACACATTTCATATCATCTTTGTTTTTCAGATTTTTTCCCCCAATGGAGTTGTTTTATAGGTCCGTATCTATGGCAGAATGAAGGAAAATTCTCATTTTAAAATTCATTTTCTTCTCACAGTACAGCTGACATTGCCAAGTTATTTTAAATCAGAAAAAATTAAAAATGCAAGACTTCAGAAGATGCCAAGAAATCACCTAATCCATCCTGTTTTCTAGGAAGCATAACAATATGTACACAACAGTGATGAAAATGATTGAAAAACCTTGCTGATTATCCCAAAATCTTCCTCATAGCAGAAGTCAACTTCATGGGCATGTTGCTCTTACTAATTTCTTAGTGGCAGGAATTGAGTTAGCCATCTGTCCCTTTCTCTGGGGTGACTGCTATCCTTGGCAAGATTTCAAAACTCTTGCCAAGGTTTTTCCTATTTCTTCCCTCACTGCTTCCTCTTCAGATTCAAGGATGTAATTTGTGTAGGCCTGGAGGAGCTCTGTCCACTTAAAACAGTTATAATTGCCTTTCAATATTTTGCTACCTCTGCCCTCAGGAAATTTCCTGTGGTTCTCTCTAGAATACGAAAGGTCTTGCTGCAAGTCGACATGCTGATGACAGTTCTTATTTTCTGTCTTGCCCTCTGATTCTTTGTTCGCACATCCTTATCCTATTTTATGAAGGGTTTCAGCAAAGCTCTCTTCCTAGTCTTCTTCCTTACCTGTCTCCCTCTTTCATCTCTCTTTGTCTTCCATAAAAATTGTTTCTGGTGTTTAGTGGAAATACGTCTCTATGTTGACAGTTTCTTTTGTCCCTTTTCACTGTGTCATCACAGCAACACGACAGGTAGATGGGGGATGGCAGTAGAATTGCTCAGATTGCTAAGCACTGTTTTCCTTATATTATTAACGCTATTATCTAGATTAGTTCTTTACTGATACAGAAAATAGAAAACAAATCTTTTAAAAAATATAAATGTGTACTTGAATATCTAAATCCCATTGCTTATCATTTTTTGCCCCCAGTGTCTTTAGTTTCTGCTTTTAATATTAGGTTGAACTAGACAGAACTGGTTTTAATCAGCTTAATTTTTATGTTAAAGGTAATTTGTTGCTTTTTATTATAGTTAAAACAAGTAAACACGTGGCTAAAACAAGCTGCTCTGATAAGTGAAATTAATGCTACTGCTCTACATCAAGAGACATCTTAAAGATCGTCAACATTAGATCCTCAAGCCTGTGGTATTATTTCCATTTCTCATTCACAACTGCAGTGTAGAAATGCCCGATGAATCAAGGCAGAAAGCCAGCATAGTCTACTCTTTGCTATCTGTTTCTTCTTCAAGCAGTCCTCACGTACAAGGATCCTGCCAAAACACACTGGCCTCGAAACTCCAAAAGCCTCAAGTCACCAAAAGCTCTGTTTCACCTGAGAATCCAGTCCAGTAGGAAGAAGTCCATCTGCCACTGAAATACTGTCACCACCTGTGGTACGCTGTGCTGCAGCTACTCAAAATTACACATTATTATAGGGCAGAAGGGGAAAAAGAACCAACTGCACTTAGGGGGATTTTAAAGAGCTAGGACATATCTACCCCATCTGAAACTTTACAGGTTTATTACCAATAAAATGCTCAGGGCTAATTAATGATGAGAACTCAGAGTTTTCATCTTGTTGGTTGCACCAACAGCTGTCAATTAGCCCTATGTAAATTATTTTTTGCTCAGTAAATTCTGTTATTCTTGTGTTGGGTGAAGATGCAAAGCACTTCTGATGCTCTCTGCATACCTATACAATCCTGGACACCTTCATGTTCAAATGCTTCGTATATAATATACAATTATCCCTATTTTACTGAGGGAGAAGAGATATTAAGAGATATGCTCAAGCCATGCAGAATGTCAGCCAAAAACTGAAAGCTTAACTGAAGTTTCTTAGCTTTAGCACAGTCCATAATCTTCCTTATCGTAACATCTGTTGTAACTACAGCTACAAAAGCACAAAGTTGCTATCAGCAGATACTTCTGTGCAGGTAGGAAGTGAGTTTTTGATTGATAAGTTAAACCAATGAAGCACTTCATGGAAAATTCACTCTGTTCAAGCTCACTCACCCTGCCCCAGAAATCTCAGGTTTTAATCAAGCAGTTCATATAGCTCAGATTTTCTGACTATGTGGTCTGTGTGGTCCTATATTTATTAATACCAGATCCAAGCACTTCCAAATCACCTGCAGTACAAATTCAGCTTGAATCATCATCACAGAATCACACTCCTGCTGAATTAGCCAGCATATGAGACATATTGTTTATATTGGTTTTATGTTGGGTATGTGAAAACAGGAGATACCCACCATGGCTGAAGTAAGGAGCATGTGTCGATTGTACTTAACCTGGGATTAGTTCTGCTGGAACAGTATCCACCCACACATTCAAAATAAATTGTTTGTTTGGTTCAACACTTCTAGAAATTCTATTTCAAGTATTTCACATAGTTACAGAAGTCACATATCACATCCTTTCTTAAATTTTTTCTTCCCCCTTCTGTTCTGAATTATGTCACAAAATTGGGCCTATTGAAGCTTGGCTGCCTACAGAAACAGTTAAAAGATATATCCAATGTCTTTTTATGCTTTTGAACCTCTTTTACTTAAAAATCAGTAGAGTCCTTAGCAGACTCCGTGGCATTCCCCGGCAATCTGCTTTTTGGAACTGATTCCACACTTGTGGTCATTTAGGGCACTTCTTTCCTTGGTTTCAAGGCTTCCTGACAGTGTACACAAAACTGACATTTTGACTGCAGAAATCAGGACAAGGTACTTTGGAGGGGAAGGAGCAGCACCAGGCCAGAAAGCTGGGAAGAACCCAGGCAATTTAAGCTGCCTAATCCCACTGCTTCTCTCTTGTTGCTGCAAAAACACAATCCCTCGCTCAGCGACAGAACCGAAAGAGCAGAAGGCTGTGCAGGTAGGAGGCAGAGGCTGGCTATTCGCGCAATGCGCTGCATGTCCTCATCTGCCATCTCAGACAGTCTGTCATCGTAGGCTACTGTTTACTTGGCCTGTGGCTAAATAAGCACTGTTGGTTGGGATGAAAACTATTATTCTTTCTCAACGGAAGGGCTTTGTGAAAATTGCAACCTCCCTCACAAAGTTGCAGGTTTCACCGCTGAATGTTTCCTATAAGTACTTCTAAATCACTCATAAGGAGAAAAGGAGGCTGAGGGGAGACCTTATTGCTCTCTACAACTACCTGAAAGGAGGTTGTAGCCAGGTGGGGGTCAGTCTCTTCTTCCAAGTAACAAGCAATAGGACGAGAGGAAGCAGCCTCAAGTTGAGCCAGGGGAGGTTTAGATTGGATATTAGGAAAAATTTCTTCACCAAAAGGGTTATCAAACATTGGAACAGGCTGCCCAGGGAAGTGGTGGAATGACCATCCCTGGAGGTATTTAAAAGACGGGTAGATGTGGTGCTGAGGGACATGGTTTAGTGGTGGTTTTGGCAGTGTTAGGTTGATGTTTAGACTTGATGATCTTAAAGGTCCCTTCCAACGTAGACAATTCTATGATTCTAAAGATCTGTAGCATCATATGAATATCTAAACGTGGAGAGTTCAGATTAACAGCCCCGTGGTTGAGGGTTGCTGATTCTAAAACAGGGGAGAGCTTTTTGATGCAAATAATGCTGAAGTCCTACAAAGGGCTTATGCAGCCTGATTTTATTTCACTTTTATTGTCTTTTGCACAGAAATACCCTGGTTTGGATGGTTACTGCTATAGTTCAGGAAAACTGCCACTTCAGGATAAAAAAAATGTATTTGCAGCTCTCCTCTCTGAACACAGTGATGTTCCACAGCATGCTAATACATGTACGAGAATTACACTGATGCTATAAGCCCTGTTGCCAGGATACTTTTGCAAGACGTTTTTCTTTGACTGTCAGTTGAAAATGGTGTGAAATAGCTGCTATTTGAAGTATTTCAAACTACTGTTCACCCATAATGCTTTAAGTAGCACAATAGCTAGAAAGCATGAAGTGGAACATCAAAATCTATATGAACAATGCTTACTATTAATATTATACCTACAGGATGATTTCAAATCCCTCAGTGAGCTGAGAGAGAGCTATGACCCCCTGAAGTTCAATCCCTTTCAAAATTCCCGTGCACTAATTCTGTCTCCCACCATCTGCTTTATAGGACTGTACTTTAATATATAATGGAGTTTGAGTCTTGTAGGTTACAAAGAAATAGAACTCAGCTATAAGACCCATTGTGTACCCATTATGTAAGGCAGGAGTAGATCTTGAAAACACAAAAATCAATTTTTTAACAGAATTTCAAAATTTTCTCAAGTATGCTGTGCTCTTCAGTGAGCTACCATGAGTCACAGTGCTCAAGACTGTCTTGTCATCATGAATCTCAAAAGCTGTGCTGCTATCTGATAGTATAAGCTGAAGTACTAAGACAGAAATTGTATCTCTGTGACATAGAGCGCAAAGTGATCTGTGCAAGGGAGAGCTATAGGGAGAGGCAGGAGATGGGCATCGCTCTCCAGCGAATTGCAAAGCCATACACAAATCCCAAAGTTACTTGGCTGACAACAGTTGCAAAATCTGAGATTTAGACGACAAGAAAACCCAAGAGGGTATAATTTCTCTGGCTAATTTATCTTCAGCATGTAAGAGAGCAATCCCTGCTGCACCAATCCCCCCCTAGTCACAATCTTTTTTACCCTGTTACTGCAAGAACCTGAAGAGCTTAGATTACGACAGGAGAAACTGTGGGTTAAGAAGAGCATTTGGCGTTGTGTAACAGCTCAAACTGCCTTACGTAGCTCTTAAACATGGATACAAATGTGCTGTGTGAGCTATTACTGTCATTATCTGTAAAATCACATTTGAGCAGACAGTCTGGCTAACTGAAAAGGTGTGTGGAATCTTTTTCATCCTCCTTGGTGGCCCCAAAAGTAGAGAGATACAAAATGACTGCACCTCTACCTTTCGTCTGGTAATTAAATTCCCACTCTGCTGGCATGAGCCAAGAGATCACAACTCAGTCTGCTGACATGGTGTAAAAGTGAATTGGAAAACTCTGTGTAAACAAGTTATCCTTGTGTATAATAGAAAATCTGGGGAGCTAGTACACACAAGACAACTGTGTGAGCAGTAATCCACAGAATGATGACAAAAGGAAAAAGCTAAAGCAAAAGGTAAATACAGGATTAAATGGATTTTTTTTTTTTTTAATATTTATAACGATACAGAGTGTAAGGACATGAGTTATTGAAGTAATCCTCACATTGCAGAAACTGCAGTGATACAGTTTTTACTGTGGATTCTCATCTCCAAGGGCTGTAAGGATTGGTGGATGTTCAGTAGCTCTCAGTAGTTTTTCCTTAGTTGTGAAACACACTATGAAAGAGAGATCCTGCCTGCCTTTGTGCTCTGTTCCTGTTTTGGGTGCATAGCCTGAATCTCATTTTCCTCTGAGACCTGGTGACCTTCTACCAGGAGTGAATGATCCTTACTTGTGCCAAAACCTGAAGATTGCCAAGACAGGAGGAAGCAAAATCCAGATTATATACAGTACATCTGCATGACTGGAAAGATGATGCCATCCCTCTGTTCTGGCCAGGGGTGGCCCTTGACAGTGCAAGCAACTGGCAAAATTGCCCAAGACACTGACTAAAATTCCAGTTCATGACCCCTTTTCTGCACAGTATGCACTCCACGTCTACTGGGTTTCTCTATAAGGTACTATAAAGACATGAGTGAAGATTGGTTTTAGAAGACACCTGACATTTGTTGCTGCACTGATTTTCCAGTATTTCTTTCCAGATGAACCAACACTAGAGACATAACTGCAACCAACTGGTGAGACCAAGGAACTTCTTGGTAAAAGGGAGTGTGTGTGTTTACGTTTTGTTTAGCAAGGACTGCATTCTGTCAGTCAGTCTGTACAACACAGTGACAGTGAATAATCTACTACAAGTAAGAATACAGTTGCCATTTCTGTCTAAGACCGGATCATAATATTGGTGGCAAACTTATTTACTGAAAAAATAGACCATTCCTGAATCCCTGAATACAACAGAAGCAATTAGCATTATACAACTCCCTCATTCAAAAACCCACACTTGCTTTCCTGATAGTCATGCTCCCTTCTACCCGCTTTTCCCCAAGAAAAAAACTCTTTCATTCTTAGATTCCTCATAGTTCCAGTCCTCTTCTGCTGTGACTGTCCACCTTCTCCTGTGACATGGCTCCGGTCACATCCTTCTGTCACATGTGGTTATGCACCACTCCACCAATGCATGTGCAAGCCAGTGAAGCAATCAAGGACAGCTCTTCTGTCCTCTCTTAGTTTTTGCCCAGTCACAACTTCCCTTACAGTCTAATGCATATTTAATTGTTCTATGATTTATTCCCATCTAATGTGATAAGCACACCCATTAACTCCAAAGATTTCTGTGATTGCCTATAGATCATGAACATACTTTCAGGATGCTGTCAAATATTTCAGCATCAGACTGTCATTGCAGATAGGGTGGCTGGCATTTTAAAGTCATCTTTCTCCTTTTTTTTCCTCTGTGCTCACTGTACAAGGATTCTTTCTTAAAAATTTGGTATTTACAGTGCGTATTTCCAATACTGTTTAAGGTTGGGAGCAGTAGCACAATGTTGAGCTGGGGGCCAGTCACCAGTAGTGTGCTCCAGGGGACAATACTGGGGCCAATATTTTAATATCCCCAGTAATGACCTGGAGGGTGGGACAGAGTTTGCAAATGATACAGAACTGGGATGCGTGGCTAATACACCATGTCTATCTCGGCAGGCTGGAGAAATGGGCAAAGAGGAATATCATGAAGTTCAACAAAGGGAAGTACCAAGTCCTGTGGAAGAACACATTCACTAAGGTGGGGGATGACTAGATGGAAGGCAGATTTGCAGCGAAGGACCTGGGGGTCCTGGTGGACAGCAAGTTGAACATGAGCCAGCAATGTGCCCTTGCAGCAAAAAAGACCAACAGCATCCTGGGCTGCATGAGGAAAAGCATTGCCAGCAGGTTGAGGGAGGCAATCCTTCTCCTCTGTTCCACACTGGTGAGACACAGGTAGAATGCTGGGTCCAGTTCAGGGCTCCTCAGTACAAGAGAGACATGGACATACTGGAGAGAATCCAGTAGATAGCCACTAAGACGATTAAGAGACTGGAGCATCTCTCCCTATGAGGAAAGACCGAGAGAGCTGGGACTGTTCAGCCTGGAGAAGAGAAGGCTCCAGGGGATCCCATTGAGGTGTATGAATACCTGATGGGGGGAGTAAGAAGAAAGAGCCAGACTCTTCAGTGGTGCGCAGTGAAAGGACAAGGAACAATGGGCACAAACTGTTGTTTACATTTAAACATGAGAAAAAACATTTTTACTGTGTGAGCTGTCAAACACTGGAACAGATTGCTGAGAGAGGCTGTGAAGTCTCAATTCTTGCAGATATTCAGAAGTCAACTGGACATGGCCCTCAGCAAACTGCTGTAGCTGACCCTGTTTTGAACAGCGAGCTTGGACCTAATGATCTCCAGAAGTCCCTTCTAACCTCAATTCATTTCAGTTTCCTCCTACACTACCCATCATGATGTTTATCCTGCATATCAGAGGCATCAGCCAATTTCTAGTTTTTCACTTTACCATTTACAGGCAGAGTTGCCATTCAGTGCACTACAAAGGTGCTCTACAGTACAGTGCAAAAGTGAGACAGTCTGTTCTGGATTAGAATTACAAAGCAATGCGCTACACTGGTAGGAGGCCACCAGACACCAGTGCAGAACATAAAGTGGTGTCATTAATGTCTTTTTTTAATAGAATTATGGAAGAAGGCATGTATAAGTAAGAAATCTACAGATAAAAGTAAATAGTTTTAGTGAAACAACCAGCTGGCTTTGGAAGCTGAAATCCAGAAAAATCTTTAATATCCAAGTTTCTTCTTACTTTTCACCATCTTTTCAGACTGACGGTCCTTATACAAGGACAGCGTCCTCTAAAAAGAGAAGAAATGTTGCTATTAATTATCCACTGCTCTCCAGAGTTTCCATCCATTTAGCAGCAACATGCTTTCCAGGCAAATTATTTAGTACATCATAGTTCTTCACTGAAGGAATTTCAACAAGTTCAGAACAACACTGCTTCAAGGCCTTAACACCGAACTGAGAGCTGCAGCAACCCGTGGAGTTACAGCCACTCCTACAAACATCAATAAGCCAAAACATTGGAGGATCTAGATTTGTTAAAGTGTTCTTAACCCATAAATTCACAAGCCTGTTTGGCTGGAGGATAATACCCACATAAGCTATTAGATAGTAACTAAATACTTTTTTTTTTTTTTTTCTCACAGAAATGGTAATTGGCTGATAACAGTATAGGATTCTCCTCACAAGTGTCCAAACACTTATTTCTATGTGTCTGCAGCTCAAATAAACTGTTTGGTCACACTTCACACTGGAAGTTTCTGTTCCTCTAGGTGGAGGGAAGAACGGCAGTCATTTGTACGTCTTTTTTCCTTGCAAAGTAAGACCATCAATTTCTGACTGCGAAGTTGTGCCTTGCAAAGCAAGATCAACAGTTCTGTTATTTAAATGAAGATCATAAAAATCACAGGATTCTAGGAAATCCCAGAATTCCTCAGCCAGTAAGAAAATGTCTTTATTTTAAGTATATCATAAGTTGAAAGACATGAAATTCTGTCTCAAAAAGATAACTTCATTACATGGAAATGCCTAATCCCTTCTTCATTAAGATATTAACAAAACAAACCATGTTTGACTAATCTCTAACACATGCCAGTGCTTGAAGAGTTAATTAGCAAACATGGTGCAAGGAAGAATGTTAACAGGGATTTTATACCACTTGGGGGGACTAATAGAGAAAATAAAACAATTCTGCCTCTGTAAGCTGACTGTATGCAACACAGGCAGAGCTCATATGGATTCTTATTCAAACCTCTGTCAAAAATCACATTTCACACCCGTACAGGTAATTTTTCAGGAAACAAGATTGATGCGTTCTCTGACATATTTATATATTTCTTTTAAAGGTTTCTGCTCCTAATAGTATCAAGTTGTTTGGTTTCAGCATAACTTTTTTCTGTAATTATCCAAACTGTCCTGATGTTTATAATAACTATAAGAAGTTTGATGCAGGGTGAAGACAAATTGTTCAGGGAAACTTGTTCATTTTACATTTTTTAAGTCCCGCCCTGTTTGAGTCTCAAGCTTCTCGGTTTTTCACCTTTGCCCTTCCAGCTCTCCATTCATGCTGTACGTGCTTCTCTCATGCGTCTACCATCATCTTAACTTTCACCTTACATCTGCTGTCATTACACATTTGTGGTGGGTTGACCCTGGCTGGATGCCAGGTGCCACCAAAGCTGCTCCATCGCTCCCCTCCTCAGCTGGACAGGGGAGAGAAAATATAACGAAAGGCTCATGAGTTGAGATAAGGACAGGGAGAGATCATTTAGCAATTACTGTCATGGGCAAATCAGACACAACTTGGGGAAAATTAATTTAATTCATTACCAATCAAATCAGAGTAAGCTAATGAGAAGTAAAAACTAAATCTTAAAACACCTTCCCCCCACCCCTCTCTTCTTCCTGGGCTCAGCTTCACTCCCAATTTTCTCTCCCTCCTCTCACTGAGCGGCACAGGGGGATGGGGAATGGGGGTTGTGGTCAGTTCATCACACATTGTCTCTGCTGCTCCTTCCTCCTCAGGGACTCCTCACACTCTTCCCCTGCTTCAGCATGGGGTCCCTCCCACGGGAAACAGTCCTTCACTAACTTCTCCAAGGTGAGTCCTTCCATGAGGTACAGTTCTTCACAAACTGCTCCAGCATGGGTCCCTTCCTTGGGGTGCAGTCCTTCAGGAACAGACTGCTCCAGTGTGGGTCCCCCACGGGGTCACAAGTCCTGCCAGCAAACCTGTCCCAACATGGGCTCCTCTCTCAAGGGGTCCACAGGTCCTGCCAGGGTGTGGGCTTCCCAGGGGGGTCACAGTCTTCTTCAGATATCCACCTGCTCTGGCCTGGGATCCTCCACAGGCTGCGTGTAGATATCTGCTCCACTGTTAACCTCCATGGGCTGCAGGGGGACAGCCTGCCTCACCATAGTCTTCACCACAGGCTGCAGGGCAATCTCTGCTCTGGCACCTGGAGGACTTCCTCCCCCTCCTTCTTCACTGACCTTGGTGTCTGCAGAGTTGTTTTCTCTCTCATATTCTCACTCTTCTTTCTGGCTCTTGCCCACAGGGCTTTTTTTCCCCTTCTTAACTATGTTATCCCAGAGGTGCCACCACTGTCACTGATGGAGTCGGCTTTGGCCAGTGGCGAGTCTGTCTTGGAACCGGCTGGCATTGGCTCTGTTGGACATGGGGGAAGCTTCTGGCAGCTTCTCACAGAAGCCACCCCTGCAGCCACCCCACTACCAAAACCTTGCCATGCAAACCCAACATACCATTGATCAGAGAATCCTCATTTTAAGTCTCAAGTTATCACATAGCAGGGCTTTTTGTTATTTTAAAGTTTTTTTCGTTCAAAATACGAAATAAAACACAGCATTTCCACAAAAACTGACCCTTTTTCTTAAATGTGTGTCTTTTTTTCATAATTTTTTCTTTTTAAAAGGAAGCAAAAGGTTTGATTGACTGGGGAATGAAACTATAATCACATTATTTTCATTAAAAAGGCACACCTTAATTCTTTCAGAAATTTTTTCATAAATAACTTCAAAACTTGAAATAATATTTGTTTTCAAATTAAGAAATGAAAACTACTCAAAGGTATTTGTTGAAAAAAAAAAATCTGAACCTATCTCAACCAGTTCTAGTCAGTCCTGCATATTGTGAAGCGGTCAAAATTGCTCATACTTACTGAAAATATTTTAAGAAGAAAATGAAAGTACATTTGGAAAATGAAATTTTCTCCTTTAGAAGGCTATTCTAGAAAGAGAGAGAAAACAGGATCAACAAAAGCTCAAGATAATGACTGTGAGCGGTTAATATGCATTAAGAAAAAGTAAAAAAAAAACCAAAACCAATACAAATGCCCTTTTGTAGTCTTTTGTTTTTCACTTTGCTTCGATTCAACTGTGTTATTGCACTCATGCCACCAGGTAATTTGCAAAACTGAGCATCAGTTCTCATCCCACTGTCTCAGAAGCTGGCATGTGGAAAATACTTCCCTTCCTGACTTTGAAGAGGATGGAGTGGAAGGAAACCTCATTTTTTATCACCTTTACATTTTAGAATCACAGAATCACCTAGGTTTGAAGAGACCCTTAAGATCATCGAGACCAACCATCAACTTAACACTGCCAAAACCACCACTAAACCATGTCCCTCAGCACCACATCTACCCGTCTTTTAAATACCTCCAGGGATGGTGATTCCACCACTTCCCTGGGCAGCCTGTTCCAATGTTTGATAACCCTCTTGGTGAAGAAATTTTTCCTAATATCCAATCGAAACCTCCCCTGGCACAACTTGATTCTTTACTTAAAGGAAACAATTCAGACTTTGTTTTGGTAATTTTGTCAGTCATCCTGTTTTGTGAACTTGAAAATTCATAGAAGATCCTGATTAAATGTTCTGGACGACCCCACAGCTTCCCAGATATTTTTGATTACTTTTGTACACCTAGGGTGGTATTTTCAGAAGCTATAAGGTAGGTCTTAATTTTGCTGCTCTTAAGACTTCTCCTACTCAGAATATCACCCCAGATTTTTTGTGTTCAAATCTAAAGAAAATGGTAAAATGCCTGGCATACACAATGGATGCAGGAAGCATGGTAGAAAATAAAAGGAATTTCAATTTCCACTTCCACCAGACTTTGAATTGTCTCATGAAGACTTTCCAAGCTTTTCATATCCAAGTCAAGAGAATATTTTTTGTTTTGACTTTTGGGATGCATTTAGCAAAATTTTTTTTTGTCCCCTTCTTATTCATTTTCCTGTGCTCTGTCATCCATTTCACCCTTGAATATACCCTTTGTGAATGTCTTGTTTCAAGAATATCAGACACTCTTTTCATTCACAAAATTTTCAAATGATGGAAAATTAAAACATTTAGGTAACAGAATCACAGAATCACAGGGGCTGGAAGGGACCTCTGGAGATCATCTAGTCCAACCCCCCTGCCAGAGCAGGGACACCTAGGGCAGGTTGCACAGGATGGCGTTCAGGTGGGTTTGGAATGTCTCCAGAGTCAGAGACTCCACCACCTCTCTGGGCAGCCTGTTCCAGTGCTCTGTCACCCTCAAAGGAAAAAAGTTCCTCCTCATGTTTAGATGGAACTTCCTATGGTCAAGTTTGTGCCCAACATTCCTTGTCCTGTCACTGGGCACCACTGAACAAAGACTGTTGCCATCCTCCCAGCACGCTCCCTTTAAGTGTTTATAAGCATTGATGAGATCCCCCCTCAGCCTTCTCTTCTCCAGACTAAAAAAAGCCAAGTCCCTCAGCCTTTCCTCATAAGAAAGAAGTTCCAGCCCCCTAATCATCTTTGTAGCTCTCTGCTGTACCCTCTCCAGCAGTTCCCTGTCCTTCTTGAACT
>VYXH01010800.1:30746-95356 GCA_013397275.1 Burhinus bistriatus
GGGGGGAAGTAGACTGCTCCCACCATCAAAGTATATGCTTTGCACATTCCTGGCACTACATCAAGGTTAAGTTAAAAGCAGCACTTGAAGGCAGTTGCATGTGGTAGATTGTACAACAAGGCTCATTAGCCAATGGTGAGTCTTATGCAAAGGTCTTTAATGTGGTACAATGGCATTTTTCAGCCTCTTTTAAAAGGGAAAAAGTTAATAATGTGAAAGTTTTATTACTTTTCTTCTTTTAAAGAAGTGCCTTTTTGTAGTGAAACATTGTGGCTAGTTAAAGCAAAAGCTCAGGGAATTTCCTTCACTCTGGGAATGACTGTAATTATACAAGGGGAAGGGACCACAGCAGTAAACTGGCAACATACCAAGGTCTTAACCCCTGAGACAGGAGGTGGAGAAATAGGTGTTAGCAGTCTTACACGAGTCCTTAAAGCATAAACATATGGTAAATCCATTACCTAAACTACAAAGAATGGAACCTTGCTAATAAACCTATTTACTAGGTTAAATAAATACTGAAAGTGTTTAAAAAAGGTGATCTGTGTGACTTTTTAAAACCAAACATTTTTCACTTGTCAGAATTTGTTGTTGGGAATCTGTGAAACATGATGGCCCTCCCAACCCCGTGAACACAGACACAGTCATGTTCTCCCCCCTCGCCCCCAGCCCAGTGCTTGCCACCACCACACGAAACCAACAGCATTTATTCGTGAACTGCCTGTGCCACTGTCTGCACTGACACGGTTGCCCATCGCCTGACTTGGGTGCTGGCACTTACGATGAAAAATAAAATGTAGGTGGGATTCAAGCTTATTTATCACCTTGTTGTCCAGCCCTGTGCTCCGTGGCATGCTTGATTTTATCCAGCATAAATAAAGTTTAATTTCAGAAGCAATCATATTCAGCAGGAAAAAAATACTTCTAGCGTCTTTAGGAGTGGCGTACTGCCAGTAACTCTAGCAGCAGTTCCAGTGAATATTTTTGCACCGTTCTTATTACAAAAATGTTATAAAACAGATAATAAAGGGCACCAAAGCTAAGGAGAACTGTGTTTGAGAGAAGTAATACTAAACTGACATTTGCTTTGCCAAATAATTGCCCTTCTGCAAGGTGTGGGAATGGGATATCCAGCAATATGTTTTAAAGCCTCTCACAGAGGTTGCCTGGATTTGCAGCGAAGAGGTGGCATTGATCTAAATCCAGCTGAAGTCAATGGGCCGATTACCTGCTGAATTCCCTGCCTTTCGAAATGGGGTGGTGCAGATAGATTTTTGAGATGGCAGTGTGGTAGTTTTACAATCAGGTGTCTCCTCGCTGGGGAGACTGCTCAGTGCTCACCCTCTCCTGCAGAATTCACATGAATTCGTCCTCTAATTTACCAGCCTGTGAAAGGTACTCCTTTCCTGCTGCCGGCGAGTGACATGCTTGTGATCCAATTTGTGCTGCATCGGGTTCAAACAAAGTATTATTCAGGAAAAAAAGGAAAAAAATGTTTTTAAATTTAATGTGCCTGTGGAAATGCAGTGATATTTGGTCATTAGCTAGACTGAAATCTGTCTAAGTGTATATAGAAGCACAAGCCACTTGTCCTCAAGTAGTGTTTACGGCTAAGGAAGCAAGGTGGGAGATCTATTACTTTTGCCCATACTCCCCATCAAACTGCCCTCTGTAAATACACAGTCAAACATTAACGCTGACCCTCATCTGCTTCAGGTTCATTAGTGGAGATTCCTGCGCCTACAAGGAGTGCCACTGACATCTAGCATGAAGCCGTGGTGCTAGCAGAGTGGAGACTATCATATTTAAAAGCACTGAATTATTATAATTTAAAAACATGTTATTGCAGAAGATAGGTAACAAGCTTCGATTTAAAGAAAGTGCTTCAAATTATGGTTTTATTTGGAAAAAAGAAAAAAAGGTCAGTATAAAGTTGCAGTTGTAACTATTAGTTATGTGATTTTAAAGAGTGGAGATAAAAAAATAGTTGCCTTGTGGTAATTTTATATTAGGAGTAATCTATTGTTTAACAAATGCTGAAGGGAAATTATTTGGTTTTGCAATAAAAATATATCAAAGCAGAAAACAGTCTATGTAGATCATAAGGGTCATTCTCTTAAACAGTGCCATTATTTGTAATGAACTCTTACGCAGTGGCTGATGCGACGTTCTATATTAACTGACAGCATCAATATTGCACTGTACTCAAAAAGAAATAGGGAAATAGAGAAATCAAGTGAATGCTTTAACTAACGCCATTCCAGAACCATTTAAATATTTCACATGTACGAGTACACCAGAAGCACTACAGAGACCAGCTGGTATTGGACACGATATTTCTTTGCATTTTAAAGTGTTTCAATACTGCAGAACAGAATAACACAATTGGAGAAAACTTTGGAGTCATTTGGAGAAGGTGTCTTGAAAAGCTCTTCTTTGATTTTCCCTCCAATTTTCTGTTTTGGCAAAATTTGTCACCTTTTTAGCCATCACAGATTCTTGACGCACACAAATAAACACTGGAACTGGACAGAGAATTAGCCAGAGCTGTGAACGGTGATCAGTGACCATCAGGAGTTATAAAAATGCAGATGGCATCAAAGCATTTTTTAAAAAAAAGGTCTTCTGCATATTTTTCATGTAACATAATAGTTGCAAACGTAATGATGTGGATCTTGCTGACGTGGCTGGGAGGGCATCACAGCCTTTACTGTTTTCAAATGATCCTGAGCATACCTGTAGCATCCGAGGGTGTTGATGGAGAGGAAAGGGCACACAACGCCTTCTTTTTACCACCTCTCTCTCCAGATGTGCACAGGGTGATGGCAGCCATTTGTTCAGCAATCATTTGAAGTTGTCAGTTCAGCTAGGCACAGAAGGGTGGGAACACTGTGGCCAAACACAGACATTTGCACCTGAGCTAGTCAGGTAATAAAATAGGGTGTGATTCACCCCAAGATTAAAAAGCGATGAATCGCTTGCTGGAAATGCCTGTCTCGGTGAACTATAAAAAGAGCCGGTGTGGATAGCCCAGGGGTGACCATGTATCTCATGGACTTCTAAAGGTGTCATGAATCTTGCTTGGCGCGTGGAACAACAGACTGTGTTTCCGTGAAGTCTCATGACAGCCTGGGGGGTAAGAGAAGTGAACGTCCTCTCTCTGAAGAGATGGTCTCCCACAGGCAATGCCTACTACAGCAGGCTGGTGCAGCGGAATCCCTGGCTTATTGCAAGTCATGGAAACGAGCAGCAGGAGCAGCCCTGCTGCCTTTACACAGGGCTCGTGCTAACAGCCTGGGAAAGCCCTGCTGGGACAAACAGCTGAGCAAAAAATGGACGTACTAGTGCATTTAGTTTTGGTGTTGTTTGTAGATTATTACAACCATGCCGAAAATCACTGGTAGTACTTCCGTGAGCTAAATATCCCATACAGAAGTGTTATGAAGGTCTTGTTCTTATTATGCACAGTAAGTTGGAGCCAGATGTACACTACAACTGATCTCTTTCAGGCACAAAGTGTGAAAAGCTGAAAACAGCAGCTTACATGAGTGATCCACAAAATCCCCGCATAACCACTTAATCACGTAGGAACTTGCAAGGTACCTTAGCTGTTTATATATTCCACATTAAGCAAGCACTGGATGAAAACAGAAGTACTGAGGGAATGACTGGAACCCCAACATTTTCTTCCTTCAGCAAAGTAACCTAATCATTTTCTTGCAGAGCTAACCTACCTCTTGCTTCCTCTCCTTCTTCGCATAAGATATAAAAGCCCGTAAGCCAGTCATCTCAGATCCTCAGCGAGCTCTGTAGCCACTAAGCTCTTGTCTGAAAGGCATGCAGCTTTGTTTCCTCTGGCTGTGCCTTAAAATATATATAAAATAGCTGCCTGCACCCTAAGAGATATCTTATTGTAAGACTTAGTTTGGGTGTTTTTGAATTTAGCCTTCAGAAACATCTAAGTCACAGCTGCAGGTAGGCATCTAAGCCCACGATGAAACACCAAACATCACAGGTATCCCTTTTTTACATTTCTTGGATGCCTTAAGTTGTCAATAATTCCACTGCCAGCAGAATAGTAATTTCATGGGATGCTGTCCAGTTTGATGTGCTGGATGCTCAAACCTATCTATCGCCTCCTGTTCACTGTACTTTGAGCTATGATGTCTGAGTCAGGTTGGTGAATTATTCTCCTGGAGCAAGCACCAAGATATCAGGAGTGGCAGCAATAGGCAATGGCATGCCTGTGGGGGTTTTGGTGGAATATACCTAGGTTGATCACTCACTATTGTTTTTCTTTCCCAAAGGCAGGGGTTATTTTCCTTCACGAGACCTCTGTGAGGCAAACTGGGTAAGAGTGGTAAGCCTAATGCCCACACAGACAGGACTTTGGGGAACCTAAGTGGGTCGAGCAAATTCCTTTTCTTTGCATCGGGCCCGGCTGTGGTGTGTCCCAGTCCCCGCTCCAGTCTGCAACAGGTTCTCACACTCACCCCGCAGGGACGGGGGCTCCCAGCAGCACGGGGGCCGCAGGAAAACCTCTTTCTTGATAGATTTTATGCACAGGACTTCTGGGGTACTAAGCCACTCAGGTGTCCAAATGCAGATATGAAACTGTCTATTCCTGGTGTCTTGACAAAAGAGTGATTGGAGACAAACACCACGTGCAAGAGCCTAAATGAGTTTGAGGTTAACCTTAAACTATGCACTGCAGTAGCTATTTATTTTCTTTTCAGACTGTTTTCACAAGCACTTTCTAATTGGATACCAGAGCTTCTTTTTTTCCAGTTTCTATACAAAATCCAAAGATCTCATCTTTTTGAATGCCGTGGTTGACAAATCACCAGTGTCTTCAGCCATTGCTGCATGCAATTTTCTGGGAAAGAAAATATGGTTTTCTAGAATAAACACTTACAAAAGGATTATTTGTTTAAACAGTTCACATTTTTCAGAAGGAATGATGATATTCATAAATTCAAATATAGTTTTTTATATATTCTGAACAGTATATTTTCCTTTTCTCAAGGCACCTGCGCTACTATACATAATCATTTGCAGTGATACACAGCAGGTGCTAGTGAAGCAGAAATGTTACTTTATTGTGAATTAAAGCAAAATAGCATAAGCAGAAGATCAAATTGTATGCTAGATAGTTCTGGTAGTTTTTTAGGATTGCTTTTGTTTTCTACAGTTACATCAGTCTAAAGTCTGATTACAAAGAAAATCTATACTCAGTTTTCTTCCTTGTTTAACTCTGTTACGGGCAGTGAAGTTAATGCAGAGAATGTATTTATCTGAGCATTCTTATTATTCTGGTACAGGTGCCTTCAGTGAAAAAGAATACATATAAATCATAAAGTCAGCTGATGGTAAAGCAGCCCTATTAGTACACATTTTAAACATTAAAAAAAAAAAGAAGAGCAACAACTACAAAGTCTTGGTTCGTGCATTCCTTGCAAATGTAAAGCTCTTGCTGTTGTTGCTGGGTGTTTCAGACGTGTGAGGAATGTGTGATTGGATCCCTAAAGTCAAAATTATAATCATGTCTTGTCAATGCCATTTTAAAACAAGGAAACACACTCCATCAGTCAGACACAGTTAAAAGCATAGTCAATCTAAGGACGTACAATTTTTCCAGTGGAGGTGCTGTTTTTTATTGGGAAAACTATACTGTTCAATTACATTGTTATATGAGTGGCAAAGCAGATTCAGCTGTTACTTTTTAAAAACATACATAGCTCCGCATTTTACACCTTACTGTGTTCATGTGCTTGATTAAATGTGTTTATATATTGCTCCCCTCATCTTCCTTAGAAATGCTTTGAGTTCAGAGACAACATCTGGTTCATAGTGCAGGCTATAGGAATGAAACTGAGACGCAAAATTCGAGCAAAGATTCTGCAACATAGAAAATTCAGGGGAGCTGAGGTTAGGAGTTTGGCTTTTAGGTTCATTGTTCCATTTTCTTTCCCAAACAGTGTATTAGACTGTTTATTAATTCAGGCAGAAGAGTCTCTTGAGGTTGATTTTTATTTTCTCTTATTTTATGACCTTTCTGGGTGTTTGCTGAAAACCAGATTATGCTCCTAGGGGGAAATGAATAGGTACTGTAGCAGGAATGACTCCTAAGCTGTTAATAGGTATGAAAGAGCCACTAATAACATGTACTACTCAAGATAGTTTTCTAACAAGTTGAAAGCCATTGCATCTTTTTTACCTTTTTACAAATGATCATCAATTAAAATAGCAATGATCGGTCTTCCAGAGAAATTGCTGACTCCCAAATGAGGTTTGTGCTGCAACTCTGCCTGTTCCAGCTGTCTGTTGACAGAAGTGTCCACGCAGCACGGATTACTCCCAAAGGCCTAGACTGCCAGGTTTGGCAGCCAATTTTTTGGTGCCTCCATACTGCATTCATAACTGGAGGTTTGGAGGAATCCATTTTCAGAGGTCCTGAACAGCCGCTCTCCCTACTGATACTAGTTTATTCAAGAAAGTCTTTTTGGATTCAATTAAAGATGAGGTTTTCATTCCTTTTCCTCAGGGGTAGCTCTACTTATGTCCACCTTCTACTTATGACTTGAATAAGCAGTGAATTATCCCTGCCTAACAACCCTGATTCTTCTTGACTTTTAACATGAATGCTTCTCTTGCTATTTCAGTCTGCTAAAATCAAGTTCAACAACTGAATGTAATAAGATTAAGACTGTATAATAAATAATACGCTGCAGTTTTATGACACAAAGTATTATTACAAATATAATTTCCACCAAGACATGGAATTTGATATTGCAAATGAATGTACAGTAAGTTCTTTGTGCAAATTAGGACCTGTGTGCATTCCTTATAAAATACCAGCAATTAAAATGAAAAAGCAACGTGTATAGCAGCTTGATGGGTTTTTTTCCTCGCAAGCTGGATTAAAAAGGGTAGAATATACTTGGCAAAGAAAATTTAACCAGCTTCAGAAGACTGCAATCCAATTGCTAATAGATGATTTGTGATTGTTTTCTTGGCATTCCATAAAATACATAAACGGCTTCCAGTGTAGGTTAAGGGTAAAAAGGGAAATGAATGTTTATTATAGCAATACGTGAAAAGCTATAAATTACCTTACAAAGGGACAAACCTCAGAACTAGTCTGTTATAACTGAGGCTAAACTTCCATCAACTCCAGGACGACGCTTTGACTCACTACGGATCACAGGAATTGACTCTAGAAAGAAATGATATGATTATGTGGAATGAAAAATATATATAGCTACATGAGGGAAAAGCTTTACTTAAATGCATTGAACCAAGTGAACTTTGAAGTCAATACGGTCTTCAAGAAAGCACTGATGTTAATTCAGTGGAAGGTTTTTCGATCAGAAAGGTGCTGTGCTGCAAAATTCACATTTCTAAGTCTTTTTCCAATAAATGCTCTGTAGAACTTCTTCTGCCCTTGTAACAAGCAGTGCTAAATCCAGCAGCAAGAAAAACCTGCCACCTATCACTACAAAAACAAAGTGGGAGGGGGGGAATCTGGGGTGGCTGATGAAGAGAAGATGGGTGGACACAGCTGATGTTCAGTGTCTTATTGCCACTGTCAGAGGCAGAGCATGAGGTTATGTTGGCCATTAGTCCGAACAGCATGAGATTTCTTATATTCCTATGGAATATTTCAGATGTGATTGGTACACAGCAAGAAGGCTTAACATAGGGACCATGTCAAAGATGAATGTGCAAAGTTTAATGTACTATTTATGGTACAAAGACAATTTGTTATTTCGGGTTTTGTATGGAGCAATCTGTACCTACAAAAACATACAGATTTTACACAAGCAAGAATGCTCTATTTGAGATACGGAAGATTAGTCTGCTGAACCACCACCAATTTAAAACAGAGATTAATTTTCACTATTTTGGTCTGCTGAATGGATTATTTTATCGCTCCGCTACCAGAAGTCCATGATCTCAGAAAATCCCAGTAGTCAGGGAAAGACCAATGGCAAGAACTCCTTTAGCCCTACATGCAGCGATCGCAAAGGAAACTAGAACTTTCCTCAGCAGTCCCAGTTCCTTCACTACACCCTGACACTCTGTAACAAGCCCGTAATTGACTCGCAGTGCCAACACGTTATCTCAGACTTAAGCCACAGCTTCTGGAAAGAACTGACTTTTCCCCTCAGCCAACAAAAATCAACAGAATTGAAAAACTTTCTCCTAAGGAATAATTCAGAGCCATTAGATGATGATTTCAGTGGTCCAGATGGGTTAGTTCCCTCACAAAGCTTGAGCCCATTATTTGAACAGAAGTCACAGAAGTCTTGAAAGCTCCTAAGTACTCTAAAATGAGCCCTCACCATACCTGGTAGTGAAACAACTAGCCTGAGAGTTTCTGAGGCCCCAACATCTTCTCAAATTAATCGTCTGACTTGGAAGACACCTCCAAGTAGCAGCCAATAAACAACAGCACTTACATTCTTGTTTCCACCCTCCCTTTTTTTGACATGGTCATCGAGAAGACGGCAACATTCAAGTTCCATCTCTGATGAACAACCTTCTGCTGCTCGGGGTCACAGGTAAGCAGCAGGGACATCTCCTACAAGCTCAGTACCGCATTTCAACATCTTCACATATTTTGTTCTGATGACAATGCAGAAATAGGTGAAGTCCCACTGCACTGGATGCAGTGAAAACCTGAGAAATCACAGAGGCACAGATTTCTGGGGCAGCAGTGTTATTATTGCTTGCTAACAGCACTTGAGACAATACAAAGCACTGGGACAGAAGCACCTTATACCTATCTGCAATATAGATTCCTCTGTCATTTCTTTATAGCCTGTCTTAATTTTGTCATTCCAGATAACCCCCTGTCTGAAATTAATTAATTGATAACAGCAACTGAAATTTTCCTTAGTTTTTTCTCTGTTTGATCTTTGCTACCGGGCGTGGGGAAAAAACAGACAAAGGACGGTATTTTGGAAACACTGTTATGTGTAAGGGGAGACCTGTTCTTTGTTTTTATAGGTGATATACATTCCCACTGTTAGATTTATATGGGAGGTATATCCTTTACATTGATACGCATTGCAGCTGTCCACATACAGCCATAGCCATACCTTTAAACAAAGTACATTTCCTAACTATAGAATTGTTTTTTCTGTACCTATAAATTCCAAGAAATACATCAGATTTATATATTTTATATATATAATATATATTCTATATTTCCAAAACCTTTCCTGTTAAATTGAGTACACTACTACATTGTAAAAGTAGTAGAAGAGTTGAACATTTCTAAATAAGTATAAAAATTAATCAGTAACAGAGGTTAATATCAGAGCATTTACACTCAGCTAAGCTAACATAATGAGATGTTTCTATTCTTGTACCTAGACCAACCACGAATAATAGGTTTTAACCAGTTCTCACCAGTTTTAGCCAGTGCTTAAAATTTTAACCTGTCTTTTCCATAGTAAATAGCTATCAAATATTTCTCTGAGATGCTTCGTTTTAGTTGTATTTATTAATTGTTTAGATAATTGCAATTTTAAATGGAACGCTTCACTGATTCTGTAATTAGGGAGTCTGAATTTGAAATAATTTATTAGGTCTTAATTTATGTGCTGTGAAATCTGTTAGATCATTTGCTAGTCAGTATGTTGTCTAGAATAAAGGCATTTCTACAAAGAGATTTTAGGGTGAGGGTCACCAGCATAATCAGAAACATACTCAGTCTGGCCTCCAGCTAAAGATTATATGCTTTTAAGTGTATTTCTGTTTTGCAAAATGGTCTTTTGAAGACTTAGCCATTTCAACAAAATTCCTTTTTTCTATATAAAAAGAGAAAGAGCAATTATTTTGCACTGTTGCTTGGCTTCCCACCACCACCACCCTTTCCCCTAGATATAGATGACCCAGCCGATCAAGTGCAAGAAGTACACAGCTCTCTGGACTGACTTGTCTGAACCTCTGGAATGAAATCTTCAAAGTTAGGAGCAAAAGTTGGCATTAAGGCTAAGCAGGGATTTGATTAAAGATTTGGATTTACTTGCACAATAAATTGAGCCAAACCAATTCTTGTCTCGTACAAAGGCTCACTTATGTTTTCCACCATGTAGGGAAGGAAGTGACATTGGTTGGCTTTCAATTGTAATTTATTGTATTCATCCATACGCTTATTATAACACAGAGGATTTGTCAGTATGTCCATTATAAAAACAGGACTGGGGCTTTTTTGTTGCTAAGCTCAGCTGTTAAAAATAATATTTGACTGAAGTCTCAAAGCTTGTCTGCTTGTACACGCCACTCTGAAATTGAAACCTTATACTTTGAATGTCTTTAGAAATGTACATGTAGGGGGGCTTCAGGGGAAAAGGTGGGGCTGCTGAATATATTGCTTTGGGTAGGATTTATCTGACCAAATATATATGTCTGTGTATCAATACAGACATGTGTAGAAGTCTATATTGTAGACTTGTGTAGATGTCAGTATTTCAATTAATCGCATGCCCTACATAACCAAAGAAGTAAAGAGGTGTAATTTATTTTAACCCAAAGACATCAACTATAAAGTGAGATAAATCATGCTGTAGGCACACATAGAAGTACCTGTAAAAAAGGAATTAAAGGTGACCAAGTTGTAGTCATCTAAAGTGAGGTGAGATGAATTTCACCCCCATCAGTATGGTAGACTGGAATGACCTGAAGTTTAATGCTCTCAAGGTACTTCTTTTATCCTAGTAATGACCTGTTTAGGACTTTTTTTCCATTGTTAATGACTTTTCTTTTAATAGCCAAGGAACTTATTCTCCATTAATCTCATCTACAAATATTCTGTCTCTGAGCAAGGATGGAACTTACTGCATTTGTATCTATGACCACGGTCTTGAAATGTGCGTATTCAGCTTCACTGTCTTCAGTGTGAATAATAAACTTAAAATACAGAACAGGGGCAAGAATCTAAGACCTTCATTCTTTTTTTTTTTTTTTTCTTTCTTTCCAAAACTAGCTCTTCACATACGTACGCTCATGACCTATCCAACCTTCCTTTACTCTGTAACACATATTCGGAGGAAACTGTTAATGGACACCAACTATCCAGGAATATCAATGCTTCAATAAGAAGAAGTGATAAGCAGATTGTTCTCTGTCAGGATCTTTTCCTTGAGCATGGAGAAAGTTAAAAATAATTGTAGTCAAATATTAGGAAAAGGAAGAAAATGTGCATAATAGTAATACAGTAGGGTAAAAAACAGAGTGAAAGACACAAGTAATAAACATGTAAAGAATAATTTTAAATGGGAAACATAAAGAATATATAAAAGTATTTCATTGAATTTATTTGTGCAGTCATTTAAAATTTCCCTCAAATGCAATTCAGCTCTTGGTTACATTAATAAGTTCTACTGAAACCAGTGAGATAATAACAAAGAGTGTAATTTCTCTCTCTTAAAGTAAATGAGATGGTTTTGATCTCAGTGCAATCTGCAAGCAGTGAACTCTTCTTCTGTAGGAGCTCTAAGATTAGTTCCTAAAAGGATATCTGAGAAGACAGGCACAGGACAGACATTAATAAGTACAAAGACAACTGTTCTTTACGTCATCAGATTCAAAAATTTTACTTTATCAGAATAACAAAAGCAAACCAGAAAAAATATGGATTGTGGATAGCAGTTTTCAGAAGCGTCCTTTTGGACCTTGTGAATCACAGGTGAATTTTATTCCGTAATTTTGCAAGTCATTCTTTATAGAATAATGACTTATTCTTCTTTTGACATTATGTCTCTTTTAATGTTACCTTCTTTAAGAACATCTAAGCAAAGCTATCTACACAACGCCAAAAGTTGAAGCAATAGTATGGATTACCTCAGGGCCAACAAAACGTTTATCAGAAGAAAAAAATCATTATTATTTCTTTTACATGCTTGTTTTTATTCCCTACTTGACTTGTTGCTTTCTACCCTGTTACTATATCACCTGGATTCCCAGGAGTTTTCTAAGTCTCAGCCAATAATCCTCACCGAGGAGGAGGAGAAGGGAGTGTTACATGTCTGTGAGAACCTTTGCAGTTTGTTGCCACTGAGTGAATTGGAACAATTTAGCTTTGAGGAAGTGATTTATACACACACATCCATCACATATAACCTGCTCTGCTCTGTTAACTCTCTCTTTGATCTCTGGAGGGTTGAGTAGATTAGGGAGGGTCTTCACACAGAGGTTTCATTAACAGCCAATCGGTTAACCTGGCATGACTCCTGTTTGTGCATTTGGATACTTTAAAGCGGGAAGAAAAGGGAAAAAAAAAAAAGTTAATTGGTATCATTATTTCCCAGTTCAGGAAACACCAATCATGCTGTTAGATGGAATTTGCTTCCTATTTCCTTGATTTTATTTATTTTTTTTTTACCAGTGTAGAAAACAGAATTGAGGGTTACAATTCAAGCCATTCAAAAATGCTGATCACAATATGTGAATTCTGGCAGCATGAAGTACATCAGTAATCAAAGAGCACATTAAACATCCAACCATAAGCTACGAAAACTTGGATATTACAAGCCAGTTTAACAAGACAGGGAATGCAGGCCACGCAGTTGCACATCTTAAATGTACCAGATTAATGGGTCTCTGCTTACTATCACCTGTTTGTCTGTTTGGAGGTGGGGGGGGGAATCTGATCAAGTCAAATGGTTGGTACAATTATAAAACAAAGTTAAAGAACAACTTCAGTATCATATAACAATATGACTATTATTGTTATTGAAGGGAAATTTTGAGGTATTAGTAGCATATGGTTTTGGAACAGAATAACCAGAGTTCCAGCAGTGACTCCGCATGTGAGCGCAGTGCGCCGTGTCTCTGTGGTTTACAGAACAGGGATATATTATTAACGAAAAGATTACATTTAGTACTTCATGATATCCTTAGAAACCAAATCACTGGTTGCAAACCAGCAAAGTGTTCACGATAGTTTTACAGTTTATGAACTGATGAAAGTACATAAACATCTCTAGTTTCTTATTGGTCCAAAGAACCTGGAATAAAATAAACAAGTAGCAGCAATTTTAGGGAAATAGGTGGAAAAAGTTGACAGAGGAACTGTGTGGGCTTATTAGTTGTAACTATAACAACAAGATGCAAAAATTTTGCAATGGTTATTAATATTTATTTCAATAACAAAACACAAATGTCTAACGCTACCTTCTATGCAAGCTGTCGCAGTCTTTGAATGTTTAAATATGTATCTGTTATTAATGAATACCAATAGTCCACTGTATCTCAGGCTCTGTCCGTACCATACTCCCCCACCCCCCACCTCCCAGATGTCCAGAAAAACAGATGTGCTCTGTAACATGCCCTGATATTTAAACGATAACAGATTATTTAATGCAAAGTTTTGGAAATTCACTCTCTTTCATATTAAGGTTACAATTCAAACTTCACTGGCAGTTGCAAATGTGGTGATAACCCAAAAGAGAGAGAGAATGCTGGAGGGAAAGACTAGATTTAGGGCTTTGTGGATAAAAAGCAACAACCTTAACTGTATACAGAATTCTATTGGTAGTAAGATGCTTTTCCTGCTGAATTGTTTCCTGTATTTCTTTTACCTTTCACTACCTGTCTCTTTTAAGCCTTTGCAAGAAAAATACAACAGTGCTATCATCAGTTTCCCAAAATAAGCAGTCTCTTTTCCATGATGGCAAGGATATGAGCACAGCTACTGCCTTATGTGAACAAACTAGAGATTCTTCAGAAAATTTTGTATCCATCACAATGTTTTTGTTATTGTTAACAACCACATCCCCGGATGCGTGTTTATCGTACATACACAGATATCCTATATATCCATATACTCTTTATGACATCTTGAATTTTCCTCTATTTTCCGTGGTAACGAACTCCACAATGTCAGCAGCAACAGCTAGAATGCCCCTCCACCACTAACACTGCTAACACACTGCCACTGTTCCTCTGATTTTCATCTGTCTTACGTGTTTTCTGTTCTCTTATATTATAGTTACATCAAAACTCTGTGTACCCAGGGCTGACTCTCTGTTCTGGACCCAGGACAAGAGGTTTTATTCTTTAGCAGGACATAGAATGACAGGATGTAAGTTCATTTCATTTTCAGTGAAAGTAATTTTATTCCTGTGTTAGAAGACATGGAAAGAAAAAGGTTGTGATCTATGATTAATATATTTAATTCATACGTCTATTATAGATTTGTGTGAGACTGAAAGGCATGCAAGGACAGGGAGTTTAAAATCTTAAAAAGTGATTTTAACAGTTTTGTAGAAGTAGCGTATCTTCCCCTCATAGGCTCTTTCCCTGGTGATGTTGTTCATTTCTCTGTGCTTTTTGATGTGTTTTGACTTCATGAAAAGCACTGTATAAACAGTGTTTGTTTGTTTGTTTGTTTCCTGTACTGAAACTGAGCTTTCCATGATGATTAACATAAACAGAAGCTCTATAAGCATACTGCCTTTGGAGATTTTATTGCCAGAATAAAGAATGCCTCCTCTGACCTCTCCCAGCAGTAGCAGGCTTTGGATCTAGCCCCTTAGAAAGAGAAAGCACATTGCCATGAAATAACAGGGTTTGTTTTCATTATGAAGTTACCAAAGTCAGATACTGAACGGTGTGTATTTCTGGTAAAATCTGAACCTTTTGTTACCTTGGTTTAACCCAACATTTTATAGTGGTTTGTACAAGGATTACTACTGGAAGTTGAGCAACAGGAGGCATTGGTTTCTTAGGTTTACCTTTAACTGAATGTGCCTCCACAGTCTTAACAAAAAGGGTCTGGGGGAAACACTGAAAAAAAGCTGTTAATCCAGCTGGGCAGATGTAGCCAACAGAGAGAGAAAGTTACTGCCACAAAGTGATAAAGGATGCACACAATCTTCTGTCTGAAGCTGGGTGCACTCAACCTGGGCTTTTGTTTTGGAAATGAAAATAAAGATAGCATCCATTTCATATAAAAGGTGGTACAAGATTCTGCTTTTGTTGTTTTTCAAATGGACACCCACCTTCACCCACAGCCAGCTCACACTGGGTTGAAACAGGCATTGATGCAGAGATGGAAACAATCAAGGGAAGCAGCGAACGCCACAGCCCATTTCAAAGGCATTCCTTTTCCAGGCCATCAGCCGCAGCAGCGGCGCGGGAAGCCTTTCCTGATTTTACCACTACTGAGCAGCAGCTTGATGGTGTTTATGTATTGCGGGACCCCACCGGTGAGGAGACCTGCAGCTCCAGAGCACCAGAAGCGACGTTAAGAGAAATGTGTACAATTGACAATGGAGCTGTTCACGGCACTAAGGCTGCAAGCCCGTCAAGCATCCCCTCTATCACGTTTATTACTCATTACTCAGTTTTAAAGAGGCTTTTTTATCCTGGAGAATTTAATGGAAATATTTGCTTTTCTGATATTTTTCTTATTCAGCAAATGAACATCAGGTTTGACAGACATCAGTGGGTCTAAGAGTTCATGGGCTACATTTATCTTCAAACTATGCTACAAGGCTTATGCAATGCTTTAACGCAGGCTGTCAAACATGTTTGTCCTCCCTATTACACTAACTAAAACTGTTGTCTCACTGGGCACTTTGTGTCCCCTTTTCAGCTCTATTAGGAGTCCCTTATCTTATACTTTGACTGCATATTATCTGATGCTGAAAACATACAGAGACTTAAGTCTTGTTTGTGGCCTCCAGGTGAGCCTATAACACCATAAATATAACCATAGAACCACCTAGGTTGGAAGGGACCAACCATCTACCTAGCACTGCCAAGTCCACCACTAAACTATGTCCCTCAGCACCACGTCTACTCATCTTTTAAATACTTCCAGGGATGGTGATTCCACCACTTCCCTGGGCAGCCTGTTCCAATTCTTGATAACCCTTTCGGTGAATAAACTTTTCCTAACATCCAATCTAAACCTCCCCTGGCGCAACTTGAGGTCATAATTTTTACCTCAAAACTTCATCCTCTTTCACTCTTGTCCTCTGACACTGCAGCTCCAGTGCTAAGCCTGGGATGTTACAGTGATTGCCATGGCAAATGGATGTCAAACACAGGAACAGGGTTTTGCTTGACCCTGTGAGGAAGCGAGATGGAATCAGAAAATCTTTATCAAAAGATTAAGAAAAGATTTGTAATAGAAAAAAAATATCAATAACAGTAGTGAAAAGGCAGAAGTGTTTCCCAAATATATCCAAAAATATATTAATGAAAAAGGTCTCCCAGCATGTTCAGTTGATGATGACAAAATACTTCCCATTTTAGTAGTAGCTCAGAAAGTTATTAAAAGATAGCTCCTGAAAGCAGATATCGACATGATCTCATCAATGCTTATAAATATCTAAAGAGCAGGTGTCAAGAGGATGGGGCCAGACTCTTTTCAGTGGTGCCTGGCAACAGGACAAGGGGAAACAGGCACAAACTGGAACACAGGGAATTCCATCTTAACATGAGGAAAAACTCTTTACCTTGAGGGTGACAGAGCGCTGGAACGGGCTGCCCATAGAGGTTGTGGAGTCTTCTTCTCTGGAGATATTCAAAACCCGCCTGGATGCGTTCCTGTCCAACCTGCTCTAGGTGAACCTGCTTTGGCAGGGGGGTTGGACTAGATGATCTCCAAAGGTCCCTTCCAATCCCTACCATTCTGTGATTCTGTGATGTCCAAATAACTTACATTTAAAGGTTTCAGAGACAGCTTGCGAAGGAACTCTCGGGGCCATTAATGTTGATTTTCAATACATTGTGGAACACCAGAGACACTGCAGAGAGCTGAAAGACAGCTAATGCTGTGCCAATATTTCAAAATGGCAAATAAGATGACCCGGGTAATTATAGGCCTGTCACACTGACATCGATCCTAAGCAAAATAGCTGGCTGATACAGGACTTGATTAATAAATTAAAGGAAAGTAATATAATAATGCCAATCAACATGGGGCAAGCTAAACTGGTATCTTTTATGATGAAATTACAAGTGTAGTTAAAAATGGAATAATGGAGAATTCATATATTTAGACCTCTTTATGGCATTGATTTGGTATTCCCTGATTTATTTACTTATTTATTAACTAAGAAACTATGGTGACAAAAATACAGCATAGCATATATCAGTAAAACTATCTGATTAATAGGTCTCCAATCATAATTGCAAATGGACATGCATCGTTGAGAATGTAGGGTTTTTTTTTTTGGATTCCCAGAGGTTATTTGTATCAAAAACCTGAAAAAACCACCCTTTCTCTATAAATAGATATCCATACTCACATACGTATATGAATTCACCAGGGTTAGTAACTAATGAAGAGAATGACAAAGTGGTACAAGCCATCTCATAACCTAACCATAAGCAAGCACTGTGATCCTAAATATGGCCACCTGCATAGCAGTACCTCGGAGAATAATCCCTAATTCTAGGTTACAACCTCAAACAGTCTCTGAAAGACAAAAGAGAGTAAGAGAGAGAAAGAAAGAGAATGGGAGAGAGAAGTATCAGTGAATTGTGAGCTGAGCTCAAGTTTCCAGTATGATTCTTCACTTGAAAGAGCAAATACAATCCCTGGCTACAGGAAGAGTACGTTCAAATACAAAGGGAGGTTGCGCTGAGTCAGTGCTTGGAAACCGTGCTGCTGAATTTGGAGCAATGCCCAGCACTGGTACCCAGAGGTAAAGAACCATCCCGGGGAATTAAGAGTTTGAACAGAAGTCACAAGAATGCTGTGAGGATTAGAAAACTTCTTTTTGAGGTACTTGAGAGCTCAGTTAAATAATTTATGGCAAAGAAAGCAAAGACATGACCATACCATATTCTTTAGGTTCTTATTTAAGGAACAAAACTGGATAATAGAGGGCTCTTCAGTCCAGATGAAGATTTAACAGGCTTCCATTTCTGTGAGTTTAAGTGGGAAAGGTTAGACTAGCAGTAAGCTAAAACTGAAAAAATAACTGAAAAAATAACTTACAGTAACTTATTGTTTATCAAGTCCTTCCTTTTCTCTCTGGCTTCTCCCTCAGACCAATTAATCTTGATCTCTATTCTGCACAATTGTGCAGAGGTGCACATGTTTGCACACAAAACTAGGCAAAGCTGAACAGGTGATGTAGTCTCTTGGGACAGACAAGGTAAGGATTTTGAGCCTTCTACGCAGACGGAAGGATGTGTCTTTCATTCTCCTACACCTTGACTAATGCTCCAACAACTCACAGCTATAGGGCAAAAGCTATCGTTGGTGATGATGCCACTTTCTGAAGAGAAAGCAAAGCATGCTGCTACATTTGATGTGGAACACAGTTCTCTAAGAATATCCTTATCGGCTATTGTCTAAGACCTTCTGCAGGGAATGTAGGTGGAGGAAGAAGAAATATTTAGTTTGTGGCTCTTGAATATGTACTGAACGGTCTCCACCTTCTCCACTGTCCTGTTGATCCACTTTTGGTTACTCACTGAAGGAAGACTTCAGGCTCCTGGAAAACTTGCAGTTTGGTAAGAAAATTATTTGCAGAACTGAGGTAACTTCAGACTTAGTCATCATCTGAAAAATATTTTTTAGGACATCAGGAACTTAGCCTAAAAAGTTGCACTTTACTGCTGTTCTAGATCTACTCCAGAATCCCTTATACTCTATCGTGGGTAATGAGGTACCTTGTAATCAGTTCAGAAGTGTACTTTGAAGCAAAGAAATTCAATAAACTAAAACCATGTATTTTTCATACAGATTTGAACATTGTCTTCTCTGATAGACATATGATATTTAAAAAGTGCATATAATGAAATAAATGCAAAAATTAATACAATGATCTATATATATCTGATAGGCAGCTTCCTGTAAATTTCAAAATACAAATTTTAAATCTATATTTCCACTTTTCTCTTCAAAAAAAACCACAAATGGAACTTACGTATGAATCTTCCTAGGGCAATGCAAGATTAGACAAAGCAGCCTACTCAGTAACATCGAATAGTGGTCTTGAAAATTCTGAAGAACATAATATAGACCAGAATTTCCTACCTGAGCTTTAAATTTCTTTGGCTATACATTTTAGTCAAACCCTTAACTTTATTTAAATCTTTTTTTTATTGCATTTATAAAATATTTAAGTTTTAATATACACAGCATCATTTGCCTACACCGTGAGAAGCATTAAAAGCATATGCAAGTAACAGCGTCCTTGGCGTACAAAAGGATTCATATGTATGAATTGAATTTTTCTGTATTCTATGAACTCACAATTCACAGAGAGATCAAATTTATAGATAGGGAAAATCCCTCATCCAGTTTCAACTTCATAGGAGCATAACATTGACACATGAGGTGTGCGTGGTCCTAGTATCACCTTCGGAAATTAAATTTCAAGATGGAGATCATTAGAGAGTATTGCTTGCACAAGTGATCTTTTTTTTTTTCAATGTTATAATTTAATTTTTAAACCTGAGAATTTGGTTTTTTTCTGTGCTGTTTCAGAAAGTTGCAGTTATGGAATAAAGCTTTTTAGACAGTTTTTTAGCAACACAGCAAGCAATTTGAGTTAAAGAATGACCACTTTTGGTCATCAGCATATTAGTATCATCTAGACTTCTGTGACTTAAACCTTCCACTAAAAAAAGCACTGCTAAAGACACAAGCATTTAAAGATGATTGTCATTAGCATTGCTTAAAAAAATCCCCGGTATTTGCAGAAGAAGAATGATACAAACCACCAGTACTACACAGCCCTTTTGGGGTACCTCCATGACCCAAATGCCACCCATCTATAAAGTACACTAGCATGCAAAGACTTTTGAAAAAGTGATCATACAGGCTAGGTCTTATGCTTTGAAATACATTTTTGAAGTTATTCCTGTATTTCTCCTCAGTGCTTTTGTAGAATGGAAACTGGATTGCTGTTGCTTTACTGCTGTCCCTCAGCACGTCAGCAAGAGAAGCTACAATTCCTCAATTAAGGAATAATTTCACTCAAATAAAATGACAGCAAGGTAACGTTGAGGTCAACTACACTGTGCAAAGGCAATTTTTGAAATCTGCCATTTTGAAAACTTTTGCAAATATGTATGGCTGTAATCAAAAGTCAAATCCAGTACAACAGCAGAAAATAGTGCCTAAAGAAGAGCAGTGGCTGTAATTCTTTGTGAGGGTCCCTCTCCCAGACAGGCTGCAATGGCATTCCCAGCTAACATATGGTAGCAGTCAAGCATGTAATCTATCTGGGAGCCTTAGTGGCAACACAAACAGGCTACATCCTCCCACTCTTCTTTAAGGACATATCAATGTGCACTTAGTTAATAAAAATCAGCATTCCTTCAATTTCACCCCTCCTGTCCAGGAGATTTTTTATTTGGCATGAAGCATGATCGATCCGGTTCGGACCCATCCAGGCTGATCCCTTGTTCCTAATCTGTCAGTCTGGATACACAATAAACCACCGCTTGCTCACTCTGCCCTCAGCTCTTCCTTTTGAACCAGAGACTGAGTGAAAGCGTGGAAAACAGTAACTGTCAGAGATAATATTTACTAGAATGGTAATACCTTCAAGAACATGAGTCAAAGCAATCAGGTTCTGAACGCAGTTGCCTGCAGCTTCTTGTTTTGATCTCTGCTTCAGCACTTGAACTGCAATGAGCTTCAGTTCAGGGCTAAAGCACCTTACGAATCAAAGTTGTTCTTGAAAATTTTATTTGGAGTTTGAAATAGAAAATATTATTTTCCTTGGTACTTACACACACACATCTTTCATGACACCTGCACATTATAATTAAGCCCTTGTCAAAGAGGAAAGGAACGGAAAACAAAAAAGATTTTTACCAACACCATAGTCATCCATTAAAAAAAAAAGTCACAAGGCCTCAAAAAAGTTTGAGTGTGAAAACATTTCAAACTAACATCTCTTACCCCTCCTGTGTGAACTCCCAGACTTACGCACTTATGAACACAAGTTATTTGGAGAAGGAAATAAAAAAATGAATAAGTAGCTCAACCTTGCAACTTTGTCCTAGACCTTTACAACATACAACGGTGCAAGCCTGACCTTTGCTATGACAGAGAGCACAAAACAAAATGCAGTCCTTGTGTTGAGCCTTGGCTGTGCGGCAGACCATGCCTTAGCACGAGGGGGAATGTAGTGAGTCTTCCAAACACAGCGCAACCTCCACCGGCTGCAACCCCCCCCACAGCCAGCCAACCAACCCACCATCTAGGTGCTCCCCTAAGTTCTTGTCAGTATGCACGTGTAGTGTTATCACCTATAATTGACTACAGCACTTCAATTATGCTGGTAAATTTAGCAATAATTACACATCTTTGCCACCATTCAGGAATTACCTCTCAGGGCATGAAATGTGTTTATACTCACTCCCAACAAATTCAGAGTTCAGCGTGTTTGCTCAGCTACGTGGGTTCGTTCGGCTGTTAACTATCTCGTTCGTTACATGAAGCATTCCATGAAAAAGTATCTTGATCCACTCCTTGGTTTCTCAAAGAAACCAGTGTACCTAAAGGACAGTTTGTCTGGCACGGAAAGAAAAACCATCTCTCTCCTTCTGACACAGCAGAACTTTCTCGCACAGTAAAATAATTTCCACTGGCATGGGAAACAAGTTTTGTGGTGGATAGAGAGGCTGCTTAGAGAAACCTAGGATCATCCTAAATTCATTCCTTTCTTCATTAAGCTCACTACTTGTGTACCTCTACCTTCCTGCTTGTTCGTTTAAAAGAATGTGCCAGAGCCTAAGAGCTCATATAATTTTCTCCTTGGAGAGGCAGAGAGGAAAAGGAGCCGCTCTCCACAGCTATCAGAAGGCATCACTTTGCTTCAGGAAAGCAGTCACTCACCACAGTGGCAATACAAGAATTTTAGAAGAATAAAGTAGACTGTGCCATGTGTTTCCCCAATTTTCCTGCCCCCATCACATCCAGAATGATTTACAGTAGCCTGCTGCGGCTCTTAATTTTGCCCCTTTATTAGGTCTCACATTAGCAAGTTTCCTCGGAGGAACGCTGTCCGGCCGTACCCCTCTGCACTGGTCCCCAGGCATCTTCCCTCCTTCCCTGCACGCATCCCCCACGCCACAGGAGAGGGAGAGACACAACGCAGCACCTCGCACGTGCAGATGAACCAACGGCAAGGAAATATGACCTGTTATCCAAAGGGAAGGCTGGAACGAGGTAACTTCATAGGCTAATGTTGGAGGAAGAGGGAGTGCTTACACACAGACTGCGTGAACAGCACTCCCACTGAAACTATTTCACATCACTGCATTAGACTAAGCCCAGCTGGGCTACCCATGCCCACCACTGTGTCCCATCCCCCCCTTCATTTTGGTTTTTGTGTTGGTTTTGGTTTTTTTTTTTCCTTAAGGGAACTGATTAAATTATTAAAACTAAGGCAAATTTCTGATATTGGTTCCACAAAATGATACGTGAATAGACTAGTTTGGGTTGGAAGGGACCCTTAAAGCTCATCTAGTCCAACCCCCTTGCAATGAGCAGGGATGTCTTCTACTGGATCAGGTTGCTCAGAGCCCCGTCCAACCTGACCTTGAATGTTTCCAGGAATGAGGCATCTCTACCACCTCTCTGGGCAACCTGTGCCAGTGTTTCAACACCCTCATGGTAAAAAATGTTTTCCTTCTATCTAGTCTAAATCTTCCCTCTTTTAGTTTAAAGCCATTACCCCTTGTCCTTTCACTACTGATCCTGGTAAAAGGTCTGTCCCCATCTTACAAGCCCCTTTTAAGTACTGAAAGGCCGCAGTAAGGTCTGCCCAGAGCCTTCTCTTCTCCAGGCTGATAAACCCCAACTCTCTCAGCCTGGCCTCATAGCAGAGCTGTTCCAGCCCTCTGATCATCTTTGTGGTCCTCCTCTGGACCTGCTCCAACAGGTCCATGTCCTTCTTACGCTGGGGGCCGCAGAGCTGGATGCAGGAGTCCAGGTGGGGCCTCACCAGAGTGGAGTAGAGGGGCAGAATCCCCTCCCTCGACCTGCTGGCCACACTTCTTTTGATGCAGCCCAGGATACGGTTGGCTTTCTGGGCTGCGAGTGCACATTGCTGGCTCATGTTGAGCTTCTCATCCACCAACACCCCCAAGTCCTTCTCGGCAGGGCTGCTCTCAATCCTTTCACCCCCCAGCCTGTATTGATACTGGGGGTTGCCTGCTATACAATACCTTTTGCTACAAAAACTTTGCAGAATAAAACCTTTTAAAGCTTGTCTGGCAAACATAACACGAGTGCTTGCTGCTGATACAGCAAACTATCCCACTATATAGCAACAATCAGCGAGGAGCACATGTAATACTGGAAATTGTTTCTCATCGCAGCAGCACCTTTGGAAACTAACTCATTCTCCTCAAAAACTTTCTTTCTCCACATCAAACGCTTGTCGGGAGTGCTGCGGCTGCTCTCTTAGGAAACATAACCACCTCTGCAAGACCTAATTTCTCTGTGAAGGTTAATTAGCTTAATGCAGGAAATAGTCTAGTAGAGTTGGGGATTTCTTCTTCAAATAAATGAGTTAGAGACTTGAGTTTGGTAAATACTGCCTGAGAAAATGTGGCTTTTGGATGTAATGCTCTGCACAACAGAGCATCGCTATATTAAAAGACAGAAAGTACCATCCTACAAGTTCTACCTGAATTGGCAATTTGTTAAGCTTCTTATTAAATACTTACAAAAACGGGAATGGCCTCATTTGGGGGGTGGAATTGCTTCCTGCTTACTTTTGTTACACTCTATTTTGTTGAGTACAAACTTAATCTGAACCAGAACACAGCTGAGGTTGGGATTTCTGAATGAGCTGCAGAGACTGACATCTTGCCGAGATACAGATGCTTCAGTGAGAGGATTTTTCATCACGGCATATCAGATCACATTATTTTAATTTACTCTAGACAACAGCACTATGCAAGAGAGTAAAGAGAATTTATCTTTGTTGTATATCGATTTGCATAGTCAAGATTATCACATACATTTAAGATTGTAAGACACTGATCTCTCAAGCTCATAACCTTAAAACCACAGCTTATTTGGGCACCACAAACTTAATTAGCTCAAATCATGTCACTTATGGAAACACTTATTTAGAAGATTATTTTCAAACTGGCAATTTCAGTCTCAGTCAGGATTTGATTTGTGTTCCTTCTTGAATTTTAGGAAGCTTACATTTCTTCCCTGGCTTACCCCAACACATTTCCCCCCCAGCCCCTGGTTGATTTCAAGAGCTGTAAAACTGAAAGCCACCACACAAACAATTCTGTTGATGTAGGAGTAAAAGTTAACTCACTTTTCATCAGCAGGGTAACAGGAGAGGCAACTGGATACACGCATGGTCTGACAAGTAGAAAGGTCACTTTATTGGATGCCTTCTCAGAAAAAAAGACTTTTAAGGTGGTATTATATAGGCTTGATGAAAATATTTCATATACAAACCTGTATTTCTGATTGTTTCGGTACCCTGCACAGTGTTTATTTGGATAGTTTCCCAGGGATTTCCTGCTTTATTAAGGAGACCACATCCTGGAGCATAGCGTTTACATAAGTTACCTATGCGATTAAATGAGGTAAGTAAAATACATGGAGGAAGCCCCTGATACAATAGCATTATATTGAAAAAAAAAGACTAGACTAATAGGGAAAGATTAATAACAAAATTTTTCCTTCTTTAGCTCTACAGACTATTTTTAAGCCATCAGGAAAAGTTGTTTGTACATACATACCAGGGAAGTTAAAGCTTAGTAAGAAAATACAGAAGAGTTAGGTGTATTTACCACACGCTAAGAATTACTGTGTTTTAGAAACTTGGACTAAATGAAGACACAAGTGTAAAAGCACCACCTGGCAACAATGGCTCTTGGCAAAACTCCTAACCAGAGTTTGGGCTCCTGAGAGAAAACTTCACATGACTTACAGTCATTTTACAAATTTTTTTACTACGTTTAAATTATCTTCTCATTGGTTTAGGACACTGGAAATACCCCCAAAGATCAGTGCCTCCAGTTGAATAGACATTCTTTTTGTAAAACTTATTTTTAATTATTTCCACCAAAGGCTGCTCAAAGTCTCATTGTAAAGGAGCGAAGAGCAATTTAAGTGGTTTTTGTTTGTTTGTTTGGGTTTTTTCCAAAAAAAGGTTAACACAACATAATCCCCCCTGCCCCTTGTTGCATTTGATACAGGACTCCTTAAAGCATCACTGTATACTATTACTGTACGCTAATAGGTTCTCCGCTTCCTAATTTGAAGCAATTTTAATTTAAAAATGTTCAGAAAAACTCAATTTCATAACCCAAAACTTAGAAAAAAATATTACAATAGAACACATGGCTTAAAACCTACATCACAGATACCATACTTAATGCTGATAATATGCCAGATAGTCACAAATGCCAACAGAAGCAGTTTGGGTATAATTTTTATTTGTGTTTTTGTTATCCTTCATATTAGTCTTCGTAATTTGTAGAATAAATTGAGCTAATTCTAACACAATCACAGCTCTGGTTAAAAGGGTGTCGGTTCTCAAAAACAGATTTGCAGAAGGTTGGTTTTAATTGATGCCATCCAAATCACCCATTTTGAGTTTTGTGCATTGCAACAATCAGTAAACAGAAGAAAGTCACCACTGGACAATTCTGCAACACTTCAGTGCTTTCACTGAGTCTGAAGACAGCAAACAACGCGAGACTGCAGTGGCAACACAGTTTATGAAATATGAGTAATACGGTATTTCCATGTTAGAAATTTTAAATCCAACTGGTATACATAGGATGGTTCAAGTTGCCTAACCATAAGCTCTTGATGCTGTTTAGATGCTTCAGGCTACCTAAATTTTCTGTACAGCACTGGCAGGTACAACACAGCACCTACAGGAGGGAGACCTGCGTCCTTCTGGAGCGGCAGGGTATCCTGTCACCCACAACGGTATTAACTCAGTGTTAACTAGAATCAACTGAATTCCAGCAGTCTGCTTTCGATATATCAGTGAGCTGTTTGTCCTTTTAATTTTTCTGGCAAATACTAGATCAAGAAAATCCCTTCAGGACAAGGGAAATATTCTGCTATACGCCTCCGGCACTCCAGTAAGCAGCAGTGCTCAGCAGACATAGGATATGCTTCATGAATGTACCTTTTATGTTCTCCAATAACAACGGCCACTATGAAAGACTATTTCGTTCACGTGCTGAGTATCATGAAACAGCCTTTAATATATCATTGCTGCAAAGAAATTATGAAAGTTCTTTCCAGTCTTGGCTGACATTCAGCAGATTACTGCATCCCTTTACTTCAGTTTCTCCATCTGTGGATCTGGCCACATTTGTAAGAAACCAGGAACTACAGACAAAAAGCACCACAAGAGGCAAAGTGGTTTTTGAAAATATCCTAGTAAGAAGCGATTAAGAGCTCGCTTATCGTTCACAGAATGGATTAGTATCTGCAACTAGTAGCAACTCTGCAAAGTAGCAACTGTGCTTCCAAGCAACTTGTCAAAGAATTGTTATTGTTAAGAAGATTCCTTACACAAGCCACAGGTTTTCCTCTCCCTCACCCCTTGCATATCTTCAGCTTGTCTGTTGGCAAGTGTTGGTGTAATTGCAGCTACAAAGGGTTTCTTTAAGCATCTCTAGCTTTTATGCTTTTCCCTATCTATAAATAGAGGTGCACGGCAGAAGGGTATGCACTCCTCAGTAAAGAGTTCACCCTTTGAACTCACTACCCCCATTTTTCCCCCTTCCTTACATTTACCTAATCTACGTAAGATGCAGTTATTTTGCTAACTGGCTTAAGTAGGAGCCCAGCTTATTGCATTCTACGGATATTCGCATATGGAAGTGACCACAGGCCAATTACCTCTTCAAACAGACCAGGCACATTTATTTGTATGTGTGATTCCATAAACATGAGAAGACCGGAGTGTAAGTTTGTTGTTGCCAGCAGCAATTTTGCCTGCTTTCACAGTAGCAAAACAGAACCATACTACTTAAAGCGCAAGAGACCAGTGAACTCCTGCCTTTGGAGTGCACTAAAAGGGGGCCCCAGCTCAGCAGTTTGGACGCTGAGTGGCAAACACCATCTGTATCCTTTTCCCTTCCATAAAAGGAACCTTTATAGGAGTGTAAAGGAAAACAAAGAAAGATTACTACCAGTAGTTATAAATACTCAAATGAATAGTTAATCATCCAATAAGAATGTGAATTCTCTCAAGACGTTGTACTAAAGCAAATTAGTCAAAAATACAAAGCTATTGAACAAGGGTGCTCCAATAAGCAAGTGATAAAAACCCAAACAAAAATCTCTCCCTACTCCAACTTCACAGCTGTTATTAAAATATAAATAGGAAAAAAAAAGCTTAGAACTAGTATTTTTACTTTGCTCATTTTAGTTAGGCTAATCTTGAATTTCCCACATTTTCCCCTTTTGGTCAGAAAAGCTGAAGCACAGCAAGTATGCCTACATGGGATTTGCTTACAGAGTTCTAAAGCCAGTAAATTGCGACAAACGCTGTCGGGGGCACTTACAGGAGCCTATCTTTTCTTGCTGTTTTCAGTTAGCCAGCCCTAGAAATCAACACTGCGAAGAAAAATAAACATAGTTTTGACATGTACAGTAGCAAGAATTAGTATTGTATCCAGACAAGGAACAAGCCATTTAAAACAGAAGTTAGCGGATTAACCATCCTTAACAGCTTAAACTGCATGTTTATTCAAGCTGCGACAAGCAGTCGGCCAGTGAAGCAAGGACCCTTCATTGTGAGTTTGTGCTCCACAAACAGTACAGCTTTAAGTTCTTTTTTGTTTAGGGGTTTGTTTGTTTCTAAGGAGAAAAAAAAAAGAATAGGGAGAATATAATTGACCCGATTGGAAGCAGTAGGCTGGTATACTAACAGCCTTTCTCGCCATACATGAAACATCAGCGCCACCAAGAGGCAAGTCAATGGTTAGTCAGCTAACAAAAAAAGCACATTTGGAACGTTCACCCCCGCCCTATAGTATACACGTACAGAGCAGTCTACACATATATACACGTGGGTATAAAGGCACATAATTGGGTACTTAATTTCATCAAGAATTTTTTTTAATATAACTAGGAATATTCCTAACGACCAGATGTGCAACATCATCTGATCCTAAGAAATTCTGTTCTCACACATTTGCTGACTTTAACTTCCAATTGAAAACACATCTTCATGTCTTGACTGTGGATGTGAAAGCAAGTCAGTATCTGGCTCAAGGTAGTTAAAGCTTTTAATTGGAATCATGCCTATCCAGCTACATATGGTTTACCTCTTCCTGTTACTAGGTGTAAAGACGTGCATTCTGAAATAAAAATAATAAAAGACAACGCGCATCCAAGGACTTTATGCTAGGGACAACTGTCTGAACTTAATTTGGTATAATTCCATTTAGCTTTGGGATTTTTTTTTTTTTTTTAATTATTTTACTTGCTTTCTGAGGAAACTTGATGTTTTCCAGAAAGTTAGTCTTTTTACTGTTTTAAGACAGCAGTAACTGGAAGTAAAACAAAAAACCCAGGCCAGATCCCTCAAAACAATTGCAAGTAGTTTATGTGCCACTTCATCTAAATACTGTTCCTAGAGATTACTCATTAGGGCAGTGGAGACTTTCTGTTGTTTAGCACAAGATACAGTTAAGTTCTTGACGTCTCAGTCAACCTTTAAAGTTTCTCAACCAGAAACTCTTTCCCCTTTACCTCCCTCATGCTGCAGCCTTTGAAGGCACATCAGCAAAACCCTCCTGACAAAAAAGCATACAGGAGGCCATTTTAGTAATTTCAGATCCTACACCAAGGAAATAGAAATTTTGGCCTGCCTAAAGTTACAACTAAAGCAACTTTCATTTTTAGGACTGAAAAAAGCCATGCTAAGTAGTCACGATTTGAAATTGTGTACTGAAGTCTGGATACCCAATAGCTAATGTTGAAAGATATCAGCACTTTGAACATGTAGCAGATGTATTCTAAACACTACCCCCTAACACAAAGATCAATGCTGGTAAGATTTTCACTCCATGTACCCACCATTCCACCCAATTTTAATATCATCTCCGATTTAAAATTAAACATATAGGCATCCCATCCCCACAGTTTTAAGGTATAGAAAAGGTACTAAAGGAAGGGGTCCATGATTACCCGTTTAGGATCAGGTAACACCACATAGTCACAGTGAAATTAATACTGAAATTTGGTTAACTTAATGAGAAATCTATCTATTTTATTGTGTTAGCTAGGGCACTCAGTCTGCTCTCTCCAGGTAATGCTACACAAAAAAAATCTGTTCCTCTGCTCAACCTGAGTTTAATCTTGTTCTCACTATCTTCTGCAAGTGGATTGAATGCTTTGTGACAAGAAGTCTTCACAAGGAGGGCAAAAAGTTACTTCCATTCTGGGTTGTCAGGCATTCCCAATGACCTTTTGATATTTTAGGTGACCATCTGCAAGCAAAAATCATTGACATTTCTGAAGTATCTTTAGAGAAGTCACTAGAGAAAAAAGGAACCTAAAAGAAAAATCCAAATCAGACTACAGTAACTTCATTTGAACAAATACAACCTACCTGAAAGCAGCGCTAGAGGCATTAAGTACTTCAACCTATACTGCTGCATGAAAAAGATTTTTCCTGAAGATTTATGAACTGCTTCGATACTACTGCATTACTTTCCTATGAAGTCAGAGTATTGTAGAATTCTTTGTACAAGATGAAGTGTAGAAATTTAAGACACATTAACTTTGAGAAGTCCAGTATTACAGAGTGAAAGTGCAGTTATCAGCCGAGATTGAGGGTTTTAGGATAATCAAGAGCTTCAAATAAATACTTTAGGAAGTTAAGTTTTTTCTCTTCTTCACTACCTTAAATATAATCAGCTGTCTGAATATGGACACATCTTTAAAAAGCACAGCATTAAAAATTACAGTACATAGCTAATTAAATAATTTTAACATATATTCTGCAAAGAGAAGAATTAAACTCTCCTCTTCCAGATTTGCTTAACTATACTTGTATTTTCAATAAATCAAGAAGCTATTCAAAGAATGATTCTGCAAATCCTCAAAGCAAGGCCAAAGAGCAAAAGAAATAATTTCATCTTTGACTTGTTTTATTTTATCAAGACAACAGCTCATACAGAGTTAACAATGCTGAACACGCTGTTCATCATGCAAGAAGTGTATTTAATTTTAATCCTTTTCTAACTACTGCTACTCAGAGACAGTATGGGATTTTTGTATTTGCAGGGTAGAGCATTTATTAACTCAAGCCTTGTCTCAAGTGTGGCACAATCAGAATGTTCTGAACAGCTGGTTAGGAAGATAGCCAAGATGCAAGAAAGATGTCTGAGCCTCCTTTTCAAGGGCAGCCAACTCTTGTACTGTAGGTGCCAGAATATCCACATGGCCTTTATACAGTCCACCTGCCAAGAGAGACCCAATCTAAGTGATGTGTTCAAAATCATTTTTCAGCAAAACTAATAATGCTCAATCACAGTCATTCAGAAAGTTAAAGTAACTTCGTTAACTTGTTAAAAAAAAGCACAAACAAATAAACAAAATACAGGCATACAAACACTTTGGTCACTTGTAACCCATAGACTCCATGTAACAAATCCAGAAGACAGCAAAGAACTAGCAGGGTGGTGGTGGTGGGGTGTGTTTTTTTTTTTTTTTNTCTATTCTGTAGTTACACAGCAGATAACCAAGAAACTGAGCATTGCATAGAAAGGTAACTCAAGAGTAGTTCATTACTTACCACCCAGAGCTCTCTTCTGCCCATATGTAACTTTCCCGTCAAAATCATCTACTGGTACTTTTATGTCTGGTTCAACTTGGGCAATAGTGCAGTTTAAGTGTTCTTCAATCTCCCCCAGTAACTGAAAAAAAATAAAAATTAAAATGTCTTAAAGTACTCTTACGGTCTAAGACTTCAGTCAGACTAGTGTTCCAAATAGCTACATTCAAGTAGTTTCAATAGGAACTGTACACAGACAACAATTTGGTCAGAGACATCAAAGACTAACACATTTTTTGCTCAAACAGACTATACAAGTTCATTTCCAATCTCAGTATGTTTTTACCCTACCTAGAAATCTTTATTTTACATACTACCTTACTTATGTGAGCGGGGCTACATTATAATAAAGAGCTCACAGTTCAAGCTTATTTTACCACAGATGCTCTTATCATTCACCCTTCTTTAATGTAGAAAGAAGGGAAGCACCGTGAATTTAACCAGCGTTCATACTTTGTATACAAATCCCAACAAAAACATACCTAAGTGACACACTACTTCCAGGTTAGAGTAACAATAGTTTTAAGTTACTCAAGAGTTTTGCAACAAACCATCTAAACAAAAATGTGTAACTAACTTCCTGTAACTCTTAGCAGCATTTGATTAGGAAGACTACAGAGAAGCTGAAAATAAGAGTCAAAGAATTGGCTAGGAATATTAAAATACACTTTTATAACTAAAGAAATAACTTACAGAAAGTACAACTTGCAAAGTTTTCTAATTTCTTCTTCAAATCAAACCAAAGGTTACAAACACCTCAAAAGTGGCTTTGTACTTCAACTACACAGCTAAAACAAGAAGTATATCCCACAGTCTTTTAGAGTAATTAGAACATTCTAGTTAAGCAAAACGTTTACCTGCATCTCATTGTACCATATGGTACAACCTCCTTCTTCCTTCAGTCTAGTATTATAACACCCTTTTCCACGACTACTGCATACATGATACCAAACCTAGAAATAAAGGAAAACAACTTCTAAACTTTGTGAAATAGTTTAGTACATTCATTTTGATTAATTCTAGCATAAAAAAAGAATTCAGAGATCTATTTAAATTCCCTTTCAATTAAGCAAGAACAATCAATCAATTTTCCAATGCAGGATATTAAAGTCAGACATCAGCTGTGGATAGAGTTTCAGTAAATAACGTCTGTTCAATTTTGCTTTGTAGCATAATTACCTTTTCCTTCTCTTTTGCCACAAGGGAGATTGCCAAACCCATCCTGAAATATGAGGGGAGAAGGGAGAGAGAAAAATGTATTTCAATACCTATTGCCAACTGACGAAACAACAATAAATAATCAAGAAAACATGGTGACTACTCTGAATATATACATACCTCTCAGCTCTGCCTACTCTCCCAATTCGATGAACATAGTTTTGTTTTTCATCAGGGAGTGTGACGTTGATAACTGTATAAGATAAACACAATCCACAGACAATGTAAGATTTTTTTTTTTCTTTTTAGGATATACAAGCTAAAGTCACAGACATGACACCTAAAATAAATATGATTGATTGCTGCAACAATCCCTCTCCTTAGCCCATATACATACTTTATGTTCTATTACAGCAGTTACAGGTGTCATTACCTGCAATACCTACGCTTAAGGCTTCCACTATAAAAGTGCTTTCTCCATGATTACTTTTTGACAAGAGTGGAAACACAGATGAAGAATCCCCAACAATGCAGAATATCATCAGCTATTTGAGAAGGTATGGTGAACAATCAAATTAAAAGTTGCCTAGATTCAAGCCTTTATCATCTACAACTTTTTAAAATGAAGTCACATACCTGTTTTAACTACAAATACATTGAAGCCGTATGCAATTCAATAGCTTAGTTTAAAAGTTATGTCTTACCATACGGAACACCGTGAATATCAATTCCTCTAGCAGCAACATCTGTGCAGATCAAGAAGCGGACATCTCCTCTCTAAGAAAACATAGTTGTCAAGAAACATTGTACTAAATAAACCAAACAAAATCCCAGGCAATAAAACTTACTTCACCTTGAAGTGTCTTTGTACATTTAAGAACACTTCAAATAAAGCTCTTCCACAGTGCAATAGCGCTTTTTGAACATGAATAGCTTGGTCAATTTACACCCTTGTTTCTTTCGCCAACAGCGTAAGGCAAGTATTAATCAATGAACAGCTTAGTAAAATATTGGTTTGGGTTTGATTAAGTTTTTTTTTAATATTCAAGACCCAAAGACTTCAAAAAAACCCAACTTAATCTGTTACAGACCTTAAATTTAGGTTTTATTTAAAGGTAAGCCCACCCATCCTCTCAATGAAAACTCACAAAAGTCATATTGACTGACAGCATAGATTTCCACCTACAGAAATCGAGCCACTCAGAATTTTAGGAAGTGGGTCACAAAACATTTGAACACAATTTAATTCAAATGGAGAACTAGCAACACAAATTAACATATGATTTCAGATATCAGGAAGTGAGGAAAAAGCGTTCTAGAATCTGCTACATCACCTTAAATCTTTCCAGGTTTTGCTTTCTTTCTTGAGGTTTTCTGTCACCATGCAGGCAGACACATGAGAACTGATGTCCCTTCCTATCAGGGCCTGAAAGAGTTGCTACGCATTAATAACATTATATGTCACACCACCATACCGAACTGGAAAAAAGGTACATTTTGTGGGGAAAAGTCTTGACTCGGGGGAATTTAACTTATTACCAGTTAACATAAACTTCTAGTTACTGATACAGGCAGTGGGGAAAAACAAGACAAAGAATTAAACACCTTTTTCCCCCCCTCCTCAGAGGAGATCTGTGTGGTCATGTCTCCTCACTCCTTCCTAGTCTAAACCTCCTTTGTTTCTCCAATTGCACGTCTTCACCTTTCTCCTCCCTCTGTGTTTTCTCTCACATTTCTCTTTCCATGTCTCCCTACGTGTGTACTTTTGTACATACACGTTTCTTCCCATGTCTCCTGCCCCTAGCAACAATCACTTTTTCTTATATATGTTTCAGCAGAGGCACCATATGCTTCTCACTGGTTCAAGTTTTGGTGCATGACAGGTTGTTTCCAGCCACTTCTGAGCTGTCTGGAACAGGTACAGGGCAGTTCATTGCCTTCTCCCACAAAGGGCATCCCTGCAGCTCCCTGCTACCAAACCCTAACTTTTATGTCCAGTCAGTATGTCAAAAAACTTAAGCACAATTTTATTTGTGTGGTGTCTGAATACTGGTGACCTCTATCATACAATTGCAGCTTTGAAATAAACAGGAAAGTGCGCAGAATAAGGTTTTCATGAAAAATATTACCTCCACCCTGTTGGATGAAGTACTGCTCCATATTATCACAATCAATTTTAGTCCTGCAGAAAATAATGGCTTGGTCCATCTTGTGTTCTTTGATTGCCCGAACAGTGTATTCTCCTTTTAGAATTTTAATAGCTTCAGACCACATTTCTAAGTAAAAGTAAAGGCATTATTTCACTCAAATTGTTTGAAAATATGAAAAGCCTTTGAACATTTAAAGTTTTCTACACCCTTTCAGTAGATGATTAAACTTTAACTAGCAGAGAAAATGAGCTAGACCTCCATTTTTTCTTCTCCCCCCCCATGCTCTCCTGCCCCAAGGTGATATAAAACAGAAAGAACAAAACTCAGAAGTTCCAGGTTACTTATACACAACGACAAACATTTGCTGTTTACATACCTGCAAAATATATATTTCAGTCTTTTTCTCGCCCCGCTAATTACAGAAACACATTTCTCTTCACAACCATGAAAGTGCAGAGATAAGAATCTGGAGGAACATGACTCAAGGCCGGTATCTACTACAATTCAGCTTTACTTCATAACATTTACAAAGGATTATTTTACAAGCTATTACTTAACTAGTGTTGCTGATTACCTGGAGTGTTAGCGCCAGGTCGTGTATTGTCTTTTGCATGTACTTCATCAGTCTAGGAAAAAAGCAAACAAATAAACCCCCTGAGTCATTAGTCCATATTTCACAGGGGAAATACTTAACTCCCTTAACTTATAATTAGCAAGAGATTAAATAAAGTTTAAAAGTAATCTTAGCATTCTGTTCTCCCACCAGACTAGCTAATATACCTTTAGCTAAGGAAAGTCTTGAGTGTAAGCACGCATAAAAAAAGGACAATAAAATTATTTATGCAGAAACTGGATAGAAACCACCTTTGTACAAAGTTATGAATTAAAAAAACAACAAACACCAAACCTGAAAAAAATGTACTATAAATATGGCTAAATAATACACACAGTTGTTTCTTATCTTTTTCCCTATGCTAGGCTGAATCAGATATAAACCTAAAATCCAAGAGAAATAAATTCATGCTGAGACTTAATGAAACAGCTCTAACAGACCTAACAAAGTGGGGTTCCAGAGATAATGAGGGATTAAGAAAACCTATTCATTGTAACTGCAGAAGAGTTGCTGAGAACAAAATACAGTCCCACATTACTCAGAACTCAAAAACTAAAGACTTCAACAACAACAACCACCACCACATCACATGAATGGGTGTGTAGAATTTAAACTAGAGTCTCAAATGTAGTCTGAAATGAAATCCATCCCTCCAAAAATTGCTCATCTCACATAGAGACAGATCTACTTTAAAGAATGATCTATCTTGGAAGGTTTACTTCCTCCTGATCAATCAGGAAAGACTGGTACTAACTACAGTTAGGCTACAGACCATTAGCTGTGAAATGAGTGAGAAAGCAGTGCAGTGCCATACAAATCTGACTGTTACTCTATCAAGATCTTCCTCAATCATGTTTGTAAGACTGAGCTGTTCAGAAACAGTGTTATGACACCACCAGTATCACGATGCAGACTACCATGGAACAAACCATTTCAGATACACTAAGCTGTTTCAATAGCTGGCAAAGATCCTACAACATTATGCCCCAATTCTGAAGGCTACATAAGTAAACATGGGCAAACAATCTTAATTTGCAGTTCTAGACCACTTACTCTGATATGATTCTTGCCGAGCCTTTCCCAGAGTTTGTCAGCTTTTGGATTTACAAGCACAACTACATGGTGTACAGTTTCAGGGACAGAATCTTCTCCTTTCAAATCAACCCAGGTGGGAAAATGCATGATCTTTTCAGATAGTTTTTTTACATCAAAAGAATGTAGTGTTGCAGAACACACAATCACCTGAGAATAAAAAAGCCATATGGACACCACTGAAGATCAGACTCTCCCAGCAAAAAAGGTCAGAGTAGAACTGGAAGAACGTTATGTAGCTGAATAGCATAATGTAGCACAACAGAAAGAGTCCCTGACTGGCTTTCCTGGGAACTACCCAGCTGACGAGTCAAGACACAAAATAAGTTACTTAACTATTCTCTTACAAAAACCCAATCATTTAAGAGGAAGAAAGGAGAATTGCTGAGAGCTGTTGAATCAAGATTGTTAGAGCATTAGAAATCACAATGTATGTAGTCATTCATTTTTCAGATATGTTTCTATCTAAATAACCCAGTTACTACTAAACACTGGCCTTCAAGATCTAGGATTGTAAAGATACATATACACAGGCAGTTACTGAACCCAATGGACAAGCGTTACTTTTGAACAAGAGGTGTAACAAACTCTACCTGAAATAAGCAATAGTCAACAAGTGAAAGTAGTGCATACCACACGAAACACCTCCAACGCCCAACCAACCAATATAAAACACACACAAACCCTCAAATCCACAAAACCAAGAACAAACTTTATACCTGAAGTCTCTTGCCATCTGAAGTTATTTGAGGAATTTGACTGTGGATCCTGTTTATGAAATCTGAATAACCTTGGAGGAGAAGGCCATCCTACATGGGAATAAAATAAAAGACAGCAAGCTGCAATTCTTAGGTTAAACAAGCAATATACTTGTAGTCTCAGAAGTTCTCTCTTTTAATTAGCTGGACAGGTCAATGCTTGGCTGGGATATTATTATTAAAAAGGAAAAAAAAAAAAGAAAAAATTTGGAGTATGTACAAGTACAGCTGCTGTGCTTCACAAGAAATTGAAGATCTGTCTCAGCAGCTTCTCCTAGCTAATACCCCAAGGCATTCCATCTTTGTGAATATTCAGTTGCGCTATAACAGATCAGAGAGGGGTGCATTCATTTCACAGCATATTAACTAAAACATTCATTGGCTTCGAGACCTGCTGGGTAATCAAAAATGCTTATCTCGTCTTTGTCCTTTCAAGTTCCCTGTACAGGTACAGAGGTAGACTTCACTAATCTTGTGAATACAGCCTGAAATATATTTCTCTATCAGAACTTCAAACAGCTTTACCAGAGAGACTACAAGGGGACAAAAAATGCATAGGTTACTATGGTTAGAAATAAGAAAATTAACCTGAAATAGCCTAAAGGTAGCTAACTATTGTTCCACAGAAGTGCCAAATGATAGAGAACAATGATGTTTCACTGATTCTTTTAGTAAATGTTACATTGCATTTAAGAACAGAACTTAAGTATCACTTAGTTCTCTACGTACAGCTTCATCCAGAACCAGGAATCTAACTTGAGATAAATTAAGCTTTCCTGTTGAGACCAGGTCATCCAGTCTTCCAGGAGTTCCAACGACAATATCCACCTACAAAATGCATAAGAGTATGAACTCATCCCATAACTAGAGGCATTACCAGCTTTATCTAAACTTAAGATTATGAGACAGTTATCAGTATGACGCCCTATTTTCTACTTAATTATAACTTCACAGAATTCTAAAGTAATTTGGGTTGGAGTGATCTCTTGAGGTCACCTGGTTCCCACTCCCACCATCATATGCAAAGCCATGACAATTTCCAAGTTGCTTTAGAGTACTCAGGAAGTTGCCCAGTAAAATTTTCAGTATCTTCAAGGACAGAGATCCCATAGCCTCTCTGGGCGATCTGATTTCAGTTCTATGGCCATATCATCAGCAGAACCTGCTTTAGGCAAGAAGTCTTCCCTTATTTTGGGAAGCGTTGCGCCCCTGCTCCCTTCTCCCCACACTTCTTCCTCCCCTGACTCCTCCCCCTCAAAAAAAAGCTGTGCGACTTTGTTATCTGAAGCCAACAGATTTGTTTTAAAATAGGAATAAAAGAAATTAAACTCTTCCCACTGTAGAGGTATACCTATTAAGTCTATCAACTATAGAAATAACTTAAGATTTTGCCAGATGGAAGGTTCACCATCATGAATGTAGCATTCACATGAAAGTCTAGCAATCTGCCAGTTCAACCCTGATTAGGAGAAAAATTGTATTTTGGCAGATACAATCACTGAAAAAGTTATCAATAGAGACGAGGCCTCACTTCCAAAAGTGAGTCTTAAGAAAAAAATTACTATGCTATCCCTACAGCAGAACTGAATTGACTGTACATCCCATGTTGCTGAAGCTAGACCTGCTCCTTCTACATAGAACTGGTTTGTGGTGTAGGTTGACCCTGATAACTGTAGACCAGTTTTATTCACACAAACGTGATGCAGACGTTAATAGGAAAACTTTCTCTGCCTTGTTAGTTAAGGACAAATGGCAAAAATTACACCTTTATACTCAGGCTTCAACAGAATTTGACCAAGTACTATAAGCATTTGTATTGACAATTGCCATGGAAATAAAGAAACAATGCTAGATCAGTGCAAGATGAGTTTGCTATCAACTGCACAATTTCTTTTTATCAGGTTTACCGGAGTTACAAGAGCGCCATTACTATTCTCTAGCAACATCATGAGTTATTCAGAACCCAAACTACTAGATCATTATGAACAAAAATATAAAACTTACTCCTTGTTCCAGTACAGAGAGTTGATCTCTTGCAGCAACCCCACCGATAATCAACAGTTCCCTAAAATTACATTTATATATTTTTGACATTAGCTAATTTATTATATTCAGAAGATACACTAAACATCTGGCTGAAGACTGATTCTTTTATTAGTACGTGACAATTAACAGCTCTGAACAGTAATTTTAAAAAGACTAGGAAAAAAATTAATTTTAAAATTTGTCCCTTCATATGTAGTGTATTGTATTTTAATTCAAGTGAACATTTTGTTACCAAACTGTATTTGAATTGATTACTTTCTTGCTGTTGTATCAAACACATTAACACCTTAACCATTTTCATCTTAAAGAATGTTTGGGATCTTTCAGGAACATAAGTTAGCTCAATAAGTTTCCTGTGTTCTTGAAAGCTAGAAATGCAAGTAACAGTAGATTAAATAAACCTTACATCATAGCTTGCCTCTCCATATTGCTACTCCCCTACAATTCTACTTGTAAATCGACTGCAGTTTACAATATAGAGACACTTAAATTTTATAAGCATAGTCAAAAGAGAAACAACTTCAGACCAAAGCAGCTTGTAGATGTCATTTTTCAGAACTGCATCTCCATGCTGCAACATTTGTCCTGTGAGCACACTAATGTAAACGGAGCAGACTTTTTATATAACTATTTGTTGGAGATTAAAAACAAACAAAATCAGGGTAGGGGGAGGTGAGGGGCACAGGAAGATGCTCAGAAAAGAAGGGCAGTAAGCAGAAGATGTGCTTTTCTTGATTAAAAACATTAAGTATCATACACCTTTGATAATCTGAAGGAAAAAAAAATAAATACATTGTCGTACCAGAAAGATGTAGTCCATAGATAAAAACATCAAAAAAAACCCTCATTGGTCTGACTGTAGCTGAGAAGTCAGAAGGTTGGCTGGTAGCAGATATTACTGAGGCTGTTAGCAGCAGCACTGCAGATTAAGGTCCACTTCGCTACAAAGTGGAACACCCCCCCCCCGCTCCCCTGCAAAGTCACATCCATTGACAATACCATAAATACAATTAGAACAGATGCACTGTTACCTTAATTTGGGATTATCAACATATTTTTTGAACTGCTTCACATTGTTCAAAGTTTGTTCTGCCAGCTCTCTTGAGGGTTCTACAATCAATGCTTTCGGAGCATTTGGAAGATTCTGTGTTTGAACCACTTGTGCACTTCCTAAGTGGAAAAAAATACGCCATTAAGACAAACTACATTCCTATCCTGGAATTTTTCACTGGAAACAAACTTGGATTTTCTATTAATAATCTAAAACTTCATGATTCTATGCGCTCCATTAAAGGGTGATGTTATTGCTCAGTCAATTATGAATAGCTTCAGAAGAATATTCAGAGATTACAAGTGAATCTTGCCATAACAGTGGGCATACTGGCCATGCAGAATAATTAATTTTATTGCAGAGCTTAAACACACACACTTATTTTTAAGATGACACTGTTGAGTAACTTAGCTGAACTTCTCCTTTTATTTGATGCATTTCTAAATTCAAAATATTAGACTATTTGTGGTTTAAGATGAAGAAATTTTGGAGTACTTTAAAAAAAAAATCACTAATATTGCTATCAGTAAGATTATTGTGAGACCCTAAATACAGCAGTAATGAAGTAATTAAAGTGATCAAAATATGCTCTGTAACACAACCTGAATACAAAACTGAGAGAAGTTTAAAAATCTAACCTACCTGAGTGTTGTGATTTTACAACACTACCATCAGGAGCCTTGCAAAGACCAATATAGCCATCTTTTGGTGGAAACTTGAAATCTTCTTCACCAAAATTGAATTTCAATTCAGCATTCTAGATTTCAACAAAGTTGTGTCATACAGACAGATTCAAGAGACCACGTAAAATGAGAAACAATTCCATAATTAATTTCCCCATGAGAAACCACCTAGACAAGGAAAAGGAGAAGGTGGTGTTTTCTCCCATCTTACATATTCCCCTTCCCCAAGTCACCTAAAACCTACCAGACATCTTGTGCGTGGTCCTAGCTCTTAAAGCTCTTTTCTTCTATGGCAAAGTACTCCCGTATTTACAGATACATGGAAAACTTTTTTTTGAACTTTTATGTTCCATTCATTTTCAATGACAAACCACAATTGGAAAAAAACACCAAATCACAAAAACACAAAAAAACCAAGCATGCCACTTTTTTTTTTTTTTTAAACTTATACATTTCTCTAACCACCAAAACATTTTGCTAAAACCTTGACTGGATAAGAGATCATCCCAGAGAGACCAACTCTAGAAAGACAGACCACTACACTACTGTCATGTTAGAGTTGAGAGTAAACGAAACAAGAATTTTGGCACTTTCAAGTTATTTGCTTACACCTGTTGAATCATAGTATATTGAAATTTAATACAGGCAGGAGAGCACTGATATTAGGAATTAGTTATCCATGCTATTCAACTCTTATATTCAACTTTAAGTATTTACATTTGTACATAACTAGTTACCAAAACTAGAACAATTTTCATGATTTTACACATCTGTGATATTCCTAAGTTACCTTCAGTACACAAGCTGCAAAAAGTGCTTGGTTCCTTATGTGTGGTGGGATTTCAAATGCAAGGCCAAGGTCCTTCCCTGAAAGCAGGGTTTGTTCAGTCAGACTCTGCATGTGTGTGCATTCCTCTCCCTGCCCCTCCCCTAGTACAAGTGCCCCAACAAAATTCCAAAGAACAAGTGAATAAAACTTACCATTTTTGGAAAATTTTATTTGTCCTTTATCTATGTCTAGATAACACCCAATTGTATCATGCATAGTGAATTCCTGTAACAAAAAAGTTTGTGAACCTAAGAGTTTTTAGTGTTCAGTCTATTAAGAAAACTTAGTGCTTACATTCCATACACTTTTAGTTTTCCCACTTCTCCCTACTCAATGATAATTTTTGAGAAAAGCAAGTTCAATTTATCCCAATAATACCACTATAAGTCGCATGCATATGTTTATTTGATTACAAATCTTCAGTAAACTGCCCAATTTATCTTAGATATTTAAACATTTATTACTGCTTTAAATTTACATTAAAACCAAACACTTTGACAATGATAAATTTACATCACTTACTTGGAAGTATTCTGCATTATGGAAAAGTGCATTAATCATACATTTACTAGCCAATATAAATCTAAGCTTAAAGCACCAAACACAGTAACAGAAACTTGTATTTTGACTATATAAAAAGACTCACTTTTGCAGGAGGTACTACATGCATGTTATGTATATTGAAGTACTTCATTTAAATATCTTGAAATTTGTTCATTGTAAAGGTCTTCAACAAAAACCTGTCTATTATAAAGTGCTTATAATTCAACAGCTCAGAAATCACAACTATAAAAAAAATCTACAAGTTTTAAGGCATCAAGAGTTCACTAACACAGCAAAAACTCAAGTATTTTTGTGGTATTACTCATATTTATATAAATTATACTTAAATATCTGAACTCCACTGGTATGCTACACAAAGACCACCATAGAGATTCCTGGTAGACACCGTCACAAGTGTACATTAAGGTAACAGTTCTAATGGCAAACCCAACTCAATAGCCAGAAACAGAGCATGACTAACTACGTCTTATTAGCATTTAAGTATGTGTTTTGATATATTAGAGAGTTGTGTGATTACTTCTACTTAAACAGGATACGACACCCTCACTTAGACATTTATCAAGGTATACAGATGGGTTGGTGTTGTTCAAACTAAGACTGAAATAAATAAGTCAAGAAATAAATCCAAGAGATCAGTTAACCTCTGACCTGTAACACACAGAAAGGGTTTATCTTCTACATAAGAGTCAATATATTTGTAGTCTAGCCACAATCATAAGCCTCAAGCTGATAACTCCTTTTGTTCAATCGGTTAATACGCTTTTATAGGAAAATGCTTCAATGTTTCATGGTACTTTTGCCCAGTGACCTTTCCTTAAAAGTTAGCACTATTACAAAAGACAGTTGATTGTCACAGCACAGAACCAACATGTAAAACTTTTAATAATGTTTCTACCATGATTCTACCAATAAGCAATTCAAGCTTACCTCACCGTAGCTGTCAAATTGCTTGTTGTGAGACTTCTTACCAGTGCCACCGAAGCCAAAGCCAAATTTATCAGTGCCTGAAGACAAGACAAAGTATAGCTTTTTCTCTTTTGGCTGACAGGTTACATTTTTTCCTCCTTGTATCAGAAACTGATACCTCTAACACTACTACGTAAAAAAATAATATACAGGGCTAACTAAAGACTTCTAGGTTTGATATACGCTAAACTAGTATTTTTGTACTAGCAATATTTATTGATTTTACTACTACCCAGTCATCTTCATTAAAAAACTGAAATAAAAGGGAAAAAGTCACAAGAGACAAGAAACATTGCTGTCACCTAAGCAGACTTCCTTTTACAGGGAGAACAACGTTTGTACAAAAAGCTTTAAACTCCTCGATATTGATGTCCTTCCCAGGAAGCCCACTCTCTGCAAGACTATGAAAACTGTCTATGGGAGTCTTCTTTTGAAGGAAACTCACCCAAATCTAGTGAAGCCTGAATAGTTGACCAACCAACTCTGCACAAGCCTTGGTCATGACAGGAAACTTCATAGTAGTATTTCCCTTGAAAAGAGAAAGGAAAGGATCTAAAACACCACCTAAATTTCATTTTCATCAAGGTGGTTCAGTTTGGCTGCTTCCAAGACCATGTAAGTCTCACATTTCCACCCCTGCTGAAAGTGTCATAAAATCCCCTATTGTGTTAAGTGTGAAAAGGTTCTGTAGGCACATATGCATTAAATGAAAACACAAATTATCACAGAGCAGCAGACAAAAGAGAGAGAAAGTGTGTGAAAGGCTCCAAAGGAGTGACAAGCTAGAGACCAGTGGTTCTATTGAATCCACAAGAACTGATAAAACCGGAACACCAGGGGTATGCTGAACCAGTACAAGACCATCAGCATACACTAGCTTCAACAACTGGTTGCATAATTGGCTACTACATAGGACCGACTACAGGATTATCTGCACAGCTGATGAAACGAGACTGAGGGTCTTTCTGAACACCCAGCTAGAACCACTGGAGTAACAGCATGACCCTGCTTCTGAGTAAAGAGTTGGGGCTGTCTCTCAACCGTTGCTCCAACCACTTAACCACGATATTCGTGCATGCATCTGTCTGAAGTGTGTGAGGAAACAACTGAAAGTACTGTGTGAATAGCTATTTCCTATTAATAACACCTTAATAAAATGTGTTCTAATGAATATTAGTTATGATTCTGTCTCCTCCAACTCAAACTCCTACCAGGAAAAAGGTGACTTACAACACCAGGAGAGCTAAACGGAGGGTATCTGTCATTCCAAAGTCTTCAGCTAGCACAAAACTGAGCAATGCACATTCGGCTCAGATGGATAATAAGTTTCAAATGCAACCATCTATGTTAACAGTGGGTGACAAGCAGCCGTTTCAGTTTAAACTTCTAGAAGTCTCCAAAATACATAATTTTATATCTACCTTTAGTCACGCCTCTAGTTGCTCTGCATCCATGCCATTCTTTTACCTCTCTGCTTTGACAACACAAACCGTCTGATCCAATTGCTGAAAATTACAAAACAATTTTAGTTAAAGAAATTGCCTTCCTAACTGCTTTTAAAAGAAATTTTCATGCATGCTTTCTTCTAGTTTATTGTTTTTTTCACCAAGTGAACATTTTCAAGTGAACATTTAAACCAGCATTACAACTCACCAAAAGCTGATCCTCTATCATACGGGTTCATTTGCCATTTATTGAGCACTAGGTTTGAAAGACAGAAACAGAAAAAGCATTAAAACAACAAGGTAAGCCTGGAAAACTCAAATTAGAGGTTCATATTGGCTCTACAGTGTTCGGCTTAATTTTCTGGGCAGACAGCTTTGTTGCAATGCAATTCATACGAGGTCAAAATGACCTACAACTTGAAGGAGGGGCACAGATGCATAATGTAAAGGTATTCTATGAATGTTTTGGTTATTCCATTAACGAGAGCAAAGATTAAGTTACTTAAATATAAAATTGAAAACAATGAAGACATTTATAAAATAAGCCAGAGTTCCACATCATCACAATCAAATTCACTAGAAAATATCCAAAACTACATTAAGAGCAATAAATTTGAAATGTATTTGCTATTTCTGTTCCAAGTTTACATTAAGGTATTTCTCAGGGTATGAATTAAAATGTCGTTACTGACGAGCTAAGGTACATGCACATATAGCACATAAAGTTTCTGACTTCATTTTTCATATGCCCAATAACTTATTGCAATAAAGTCTAGAGGTTCCACAATGCAAGAATTTTTTGGTAAAACTTGATGGGATTGGTAAAACTTGATTAGGATTGCTGTGCGTATTTACATTAAATTCTTGCAAGAAGGATTTTTTTTTTTTTTGAAGTTTACTGTACTGTCACCACTGTAGCAGTAGTTATAATGAAGTTGAAAGATGAGAACTCCTGTAACATCTTCAGAGTGTTTGTGCAGCTACTGTCACTTACATAAATCTCAATCTAGCTTTCAAGTTGCAAGCTTATTTAAATGGATGTATAACAGACCCTCAAATACTGTGAGGATACTACCCAGGTTACAATCCCTTCTATATCAGTGAGTTCTGGCCCCCTGCATTTCCTGCTCAGTTCAATGTTTACTAGTTCAAATCTACAGCAACTCAAGATGTTGTTATTCAGCTTCCAAATCTAGCCAGGTGCCAAAAGGAATGTAACAGCTTTATTTAGCACAGCAAAATTCAAAGACACACTACCGTGCTACCCCAGCCACACAAAAATAAATTTGAGCCTAGAAGAGCTTTCTTCTCAAGCTCACTTAAGAGGTCCAAACCAACTGTGTGGTGTCACTGCTGACGTCTCATCTATCTGTGCAATTGGAAGATTTTTTTTAAACTCCTTTTTTTAAGCTGGACACTACTATCACTTAACATCTTGCAAGGCATTAAACTCATATGGCTTTCAGAAGAACACTGGAGAGTGTGGTGTGGATCAGTCAGTCTTAAGCTGAAAATAATGAGCATTACTAAGAGACTGCAGTCAAACACACCCCAGTTCTTACCATGACTTCACCAGTAAATTTATATTCACTGTTTTATAAAATCTGGGATGATGATATTCTATTTACATTATCCCAAATTAAGGAAAAAAATACTTATCTAATGGCAAGATAGGTTAACTTTACTTTTGGAGGGGATGGAATCAACATGAATTGACAGTGTTCCAAACTTAAGGAGTGTGACATACAAAAACGTACCTGCCCCACCGGTTTTAATAGTTGCTTTCCCTTTCTTGCCTTCCATCTGGTCCTTCAGCGTTTCATAAACAATCTGGATAACTGGAATGCTAAAAGCCTAAAATGGAAAGTTATTTTCATTCCACAATTTAAACAGGTATTTCCAGATATACATTCAGCCTAGTTTTCAGGTGTAATATCCAGGGCCAGAAACACTTTAAAACATGCCTGCAGATACGTTTGTAAAGACTACTAATAATACTGATTAAATACATATACACGTTCTCTCTGTATATAAACACAAACACACACACCACCTCTCACCACTTAAAGACTCTTACTTTCTGCTAATTTAAATTTGAGTACTTACACCAGTTTTTCCACTTCCTGTTTCAGCAGCCTATAAGAAGAAAAATTAAAGAGTTTAACCAGAGTTGCAACTTACACTGTAAGGACTGTTCTACAGTTCTATTTTAATAAACTAAAACTAAGCTTACTTTCACTTCTGCATAATACAGAAAATCTTAGAGTAACGCCATTGCTTCACAGAATTAGACGCGAATACAAACACAGAAAACCTTTACAACAGACTTAAAAAAAAAAAAAAAACAAAACCAAAAACAAAACCCAAAACCAAATGCTCCCAGAGTCCACCAGAAAAAACTATGTATGTCTGATTTCTGGAGGTGCTAAAGAAGATTATAGGAAGCGGTTACAGAATCAAGAGCACAGAGATCCGCAAAAGACATGGTGAACAAGACATACTATATCTGGTATCTTCAAGGTTATTGATATTGAAGCATGTTCCATGCAGATCTATGTCAGGCATTTATGACAAAAAGGCAAGTAGATGAAATCAGATAGCTCTCATTCATTTGGCAATGCCTGCCAAGTAGTCAAAAAATAAAGCCTAAAAAGAACAAATCCCATCTGCAAGAACAGTTGGAAACACACCAGGAACTTAAAGAAGATTTTAGCTTCTATTGAAGGACAGGTGACCTAGTCTAACTACAGTCCCTTCTGGAAAGAAGGGAACTGACTGCACAAACAACAATTAAAAGACACGGGCTTTCTGGGAATAGGGCTATTCTACATACATACCATAAGTACATCACCACCTCCCAGGATCAGTGGGATGGATTCTGCTTGGATATCTGTAGGAAGACTACACGAAAGAACATATTAACACAAATCAATGTTGTCAGTAGAATAAAAGATTTTTGCTTATATATGAACTCACAGAAACCACGGTCATCTGCGAGATGGGAAATAGCAAGTAAATGTTATTCTTCCTGGTTTGCATCTAAGGAAGTGAAAAGGATTCCATTTACAAGGAGAGCTTGGAACAAGAGATGTACCTTGACAGAAAGTGACCAGTGGATGTAGTGGATTCAGATGTACCCTGGCAAGAGGGCTACATCTCACATCACTACGCTAAACTATAAAAGAAACAGATTAATTGCATATTCCCTGTTTTCCTTTCTTTAAGCGAGTTTACTTTTAAAGCCACTTACAAGAGCCCTCGTTTACAAGATTCCTATTCAAAACTGGAAAAGAAAATAAAGATAACTAAATGTAACCAGCATTTTCAGACAATAACGGTTAACTGATACCATGCATATGAGAAAAGAAGAACTACATACACTAAGATTGTCCACACTGATAACATTCTGAATGACAATTCAAACCGAGCTCTGAAGTCAAATGTTTTAGTCAAATAAGTAACTAAAACCAGGAAGAATAACTTTTGTATGAGACTGACACACAAGCATTAACTCTGAAGAACACAAATTCAGACCACAGTCTGGAAAACATTTACTAAACTAGCATCAATTATGTGACAGTAATAATCAAGTAATACTACAATACATAATAAACAAACCAGAAGCATAGAGGCTTTTATCAAACAAATGACGTATAAGCAGTCATGCTTTGCTTATTCAAGTAAAATGTTACCACTGCAGTCACAATTTGTGTTCTTCAGTCATTCACACTAAAAAGAAGTGCACGAGATGCAATGACAGCTAAAGGAAAACACATATCTCCTTTGTTTTAACGTGATAGCAGACGTATTTTAAGAAGCATGTCACATAACGTCAAAAGACAAATTAGATTTTGCCAGGCCCAAACACATTCCTACTTACAGCCAGTCCATCTCTTCCACTGCTTGAGCTATCTCAGGCATAACACCCATTTCTGTAAGACAAGAAAAAAGGAACAACCAAGTGTTATTTACCTCAACATAGTCCAAAAGATCTCCAAGTGTCAATACTTCCAACTACAGACCAAAAAAAAAAAAGTTTTCTTCTTGGCAACAGCACGTGCAGCCTTCTCTATAGAACTCAGGTGACAGATAAGAAACATTCTCCTTTCCCCACATACAGTTTTGACAGTTGTCCCCACTTATAGCAGAGTAAGTCAGGAATATACTAGGCACAGGGGCAGCTGCTGAAATAGCAGCAAAGCAAACACACTGAGAACCGAGCACCATTTCAAGGGCAAGGTACTTATCTTTGCACATTTAAGGAAACTGCCTACGCAAACAACAGGGAAGACTTTGTTAATCACAAATATCCCGACTCTCTCTACAGTTGAATGCAAACAGTTTTCAAAAAAAGAAAAAACCTGTACTCTATAAGGACTCAAATTTGACATACATAATTTTCTTTTCACCAAATCTTGCCTTACACACTTACAGCGCGTATATTAACTAGACAATGCTTTGATTTTCATACAGTTATTAATCACATCCAGCTTTGAAAGGATTTTTCATTAGATACCCCTTCTGCCAAAGTCTTATCAAGGTCTGATGGTCATATCTCAGACACAAGTTAAATATGAAGCCACATAATAATGTTTATATATTGATAAACAAATCCTCTCTATTTAATAAAGAAAAAAAAAAGAAAGCTGAAGCTATTCAATACAGGCAAGAGGAAAGCAGATCTTAACCAACCCGTTTGATGATATTATACCATCAAAACAACAATTTAGCTGCTGGTTATCTTTTCAGGTGCATCGGGTTACTCTAAATTAATTTCTTTAAGTATAAATATGCACCTTTGTAAAGGGAGCTTTTACATGCTAGCCTTTACACTGTCACATGTTGGGTTTCACATGTATCACATACATGTACATCCATAGAGAGCTGGGCTGACACATATGGATGTATGCAGCCAAAAAGCATTCTTCCATTTGCTATAATAAAAATGCTATAAGAAACATATTTTATTTATTACATGATTTCAGAAAACTTCAATATTTTCAAGCATTAGCCTGTACTCCTACAAAATTAGACAATCCACATAAGCAAAAAGCTTTTTCCATAGCAATAAAAAAGCTACTGATTCCAAATTATACATAATCCCTACATTATTTTTTCCATTTTTAATATACTTCTAGTTCACATAGTTTAATTCAATATACAGAACACAGGTTTAATCAAACAATGGTACTATGACATTTTCCTCAACTACAGTCAAATTAATCCTGCTGCCTAGCATCTAAACTCATCTCTAGATCTACGGAAGAAACTTCATCATTTCCCCTCATGATCACATATAAAGAATTCAGTTAAAAGAAACAAATTATCAGCCTCGCACACATTAAAACTTTACAGGACGTTAATGTTGACTGGTGATCTATGTGTGCGTATATGTGCATTGGGGGGGACAAACAGTGACCTTTCCTCCTTCAGCAGTAAGTTTTTAGATTACAGTTTGCACACATCTTTCAAACCGTACCACTGAACAGAGCTACTCCCATAAAAACCAGTTATTACCCACTGCAACACACAAAACAGTTATGATGATCCTCCTGTTACAGAGACCAGTCAGCCCGAGGAACCAGCCCGACTTTTAAAGCAGCCCCCAGCTGCCGGTAGCACGCGTGCCGCATACGCACTAAAAACACCAAATCCGTTCTGATAACCACTTCCGAAGGCCCGCAAAAGCCCCAGGAGCCGGGACGAGCACCGACATCCCCACAGGCCTCTCGACCTGAAGCCGCGCTAAGTCACACACGACAGAGGGCCCGCGCCCAGGGCAGGCCCGGGCGGCCGCGCTCGGCGCTGACAGGGCCCGTCGGCCGCGGGGAGCGCTGGAGCCGCCGCCCTCACAGGACGCCGGCAGGTCCGGAGGCCAGCGGCTCTCCCGGCGCTTTGCTGTCGGCGACACAGCCGACACCCCCCCGCCCCAGCACCGCGTACCCGAAAACGCCGCCATCTTCGCACCACGAACACCGCCAACCACCGCCAACCCCAGGGCGCAAGCGCCCGGCCCGTCCGCGGCTTTATGGCGCCGGGTGGGAGGCAGGAGGCGCCGCGCCGCGCGTTCCGGCCCCGGCCCCGACCCGTTTGTGCCCGCTTCGGGCACAGGGACGCGGGGCTGAGGGGTGGCCCTACGGCCAGTGCACTAAGGGCAAAATCGGAGGAGGAATTATTTTTGTTCTGTTTGCGGATTTTTTAGGCTACGCTCGGGTGACCTGCTCGCGATTTCCCCACTTTTCCAAAAGTCTGGCGTGGCTTTTTTTCCCCCCTTCAAATCAAAGCCCGGGCCTGTCTGTGGGCACGGGCCTCGCAGCTGCAGCTTCACACAGACACTGGAGTCACGGGAACCCATAGTCCAGCTCGCACCCGCGGTAACTTGGGTTTTAAACACTACCTGTGTGTTTACAATGAGAATCTGCTTTACATTTGCATGCCGCACTGCCATCTTTTCATTTCGCCAGTGTAATTCACATTTGCATAGTTTTCTACAATAAACATGTTTGGCAGAAAGTATTTTGGGTTTTAAAAGTACCTTTGTGCATAGATAACACGCCAGTTTATTTTTTTAGACATACGTTGGTGGGGATACAGTCTTCTCCAGTTTTTACAGAAGTTTCCCCATATTCCATGCAATCTTTTCCCAGGATAACTTCTAGTGAAGTTAAAGGCAAGAATCTCTGGGGTGTTACTATAAAAATAAAATTATATTGCAAATGAAAAAAAACCCCGAAGCTCTACAGTTACACCACGAATCAGTGGTGCATTTGTCTGCTAAGTGGAAGGTACAGCATAAAATATTATCGACTGTTTTCCATTGGGAAACACAACTTTAAATCTTTCCTAAGGCCGCCCTCAGATACAGACACATCTGGTTCAAAGGCCAAAGAACCAGCATCTCTGACAATGTCGTTCTCTTGACTACTGTGTTGCAATTTGAATACTGGTTTTGTCCTGGAGGTTTATTTCGGGACCTTTTTAAAAATGCTTACTAAGCCCTACTGACTGTTAACTTACGCTGTAGAAACTAGGTGCTCTGCAGAGAAAAATACAGCAGGTATTTTATATCTTTAGTACCAGACTGTTTGCATCATGATGGCTTCTCATTTATTAATAATTTCTTTGGGAGTATCTTCATTTGATGTGCTTCCTTCCTTTCACTGTTATTCACTATACCTGTCAATCATAATTTGCTTGCTTTTGGATAAATGACGAATCTAGTAATTTTTAAAGACAGATATATGAATAATCTACAGATTCAACCATGATTCTGAGAAAATGTGTATGTAGGCAGACCCTGATATCAATACATAATGCTGCTTGTTGGCGGGGAACCCAGAATGTAATTTACTATAAATCTCCCACAATTCTTTGAAATTCATGAACATGATGTTATACTATTTGTTATTGCTTTAAAAACTACATCGTCAAATACAGCTAAAGAAATATTATTAAAGAGACAGACCGAAAGCATCTTTTTTCTCAGTAGCTGTTTCTTCCTGAAGTGTTTTCCAAGTATCCAACACGGCTTTCATATTGCCCTGAATTCCTAATTTCAGAATTTATTTTTTAGTTTAACCTAATTCTAGGCTGCACAGTTGCCTACAAGACTAAGAGGCTACTAAATACAAGCTAAAATTAGAGTACAGGAGCAGAAGAGCCAGGGTGTGAGGTAATTTTCTTTCAATTTTACAAACGCTTTATAAAATAATATGAAATAGGAAAGAAACAGACTGAAACCTTCATTCTTTTATAATAATTTATAAACAGGCTCATTTTTATCTGCTTGAGAGAGCTGAACCCTTACGAGTGGAAACGTTTGTAGGACTGAAATATTTCGAAGTTCTACATAGCATCATTGAAGTTGGAAGAATAATTTTTGAGAAATATGTAACTCTTGCTTTCCCCCACGCCCTTTTTTTTTCCACTCAGTAAGGATTTAATTAATACACTCAGGCTTTGCCTACACTAGGTGTTCCTTACCCTAAATTTTCTCACTATTAGCTTTCAGGACAGCCAACACCAGGCTGCAGCTGGAGGTTATGTCCCTGAGCAGTCCTGTTGAGAATGCCGCTACTGGCGGTGGCCAAGACAGTGGGGTGGCCCTGATGGTGGTGGCACCTTGCTGCCGAGCAGTGGTGGGCGCTGGATAAGGGCAGCAGACAAGCTGTGGATCTGAAGGCTCCTTTGTGTACGCTCTCTATAGGCGTCCATCGTATGTTATACTTGGTAGCCGTCTCCTCGTTTGTTGCCCCAAAAGTACATCCCGCCCCTCATGGCTTAGAGGGAAGGGTGAGGTCTCGGAAGCTGCAGCTGCCGCCCTTCAGAGGAGCTGAGGCAGTGAGGGCTTCTCGGACTCGACCCCTTGCCCTCAGCATCGAGTTTCCCCCGGAGCCGACGCCCTTTCAGGGGCTCCAAAGCCCCTCGGGCAGGGAAGGCAACGGCCTCTCGCCCCGGGGCGAGGCGAGGAGCGGGGCGCGGCGCCAGGCGGGCTGGGTCGGCGGCAGCACTGAAGGAGTTAAAGGCCGCCGGCTCCGCGGAGCTGCCGGGCGTTACTGGTTTGGCCTCCGTCGGGCACCGTCGGCGCTGCGGCGCTGGGTGGGTGGGGACCGGGCCGGCATGGCGGCCGCCGGCAGGGAACGCGGCGAAACGGCGCCGAGACAGGAGGCAATGGCCGGTGCCGGCGAGGAGGAGGATGATGACGGAGAGGAGAATATCTTGTACGACCTGCTGGTCAACACCGAGTGGCCTCCGGAGACGGAGGTGCAGGTGGGTGTCGTCGCGGCATGGCCGGCGTGCGGGGGAGGGGACCGGCCACGTAGGCGCGGGCGGGGGTGCGCCCCGCTGCCCCGGGGGCTGGGCGGCCTGCGGTGGGGGGAGGCCGCCGGCCCTGAGGGCCGTGGGGACGGGCCCTTGCTTCCAGGGAGGCTCCCTGGGCTGCCAGCCCCGTCCCTCAAGGGCACAAGAGCGGGGAGGGCATCAGGGGCAAGCGCAAGAGGTGTCCCTGCGGTCGTCCTGCCCCTGTCACGGTCTCGTGTCACTTAATTCCGGCGTTGTCACCTTTGTTTGTGTCGCCTGGGATGCCTCGAAGTCTTTCTTGCTCATTACCTGTGAACAATGTATACTAGGCTTTACTGTTGGGCTGATACGGGAGGAGTTGGGGTGGTTCATCCTGGAGACGAGGCGGCTCTGGGGAGATCTTATAGCCCCTTCCAGCACCTAAAGGGGACCTGCAGGAAAGGTGGGAAGGGACTCTTTATCAGGGAGTGTAGCAATAAGATGATGGGTAACAATTTTAAATTGAGAGAGGGTAGATTTAGATTAGATATTGGGAAGAAATTTTTTACTGTGAAGGTGGTGAGACACTGGAACAGGTCACCCAGGGAAGCTGTGGAGGCCCCATCCCTGGAAGTGTTCAAAGCCAGGCTGGATGGGGTTTTGAGCAACCTGCTCTAATGGAAGATGTTCTTGCCCGTGGCAGGGCAGTTGGAACGTGATGATCTTTAAGGTCGCTTCCAACTGAAACCATTCTGTGATTCTAAAAGCTGTGCTGAAGTCCAGGTCTCATCTCCAGAAACAGCTGTACTGGGAGCACTTGAAGCTGTCCTGGTGAGCTTACTTTGCATGGGGAAACTAGGTCCCTCTCTAGGCTTGTATGTTGGAATGGCTGCATCTATATTTTCAGGAGTTGGTTTAAAGGAAGAAGCATATCACTTTGTGTCTACAAGGCACACAAATGAACACCAAAGCTTAAAAAATCAGAAAACATTGTTCTTGTATTGCAAGTTTTTGCTTGTTTCTGTCTATTCTTTTTCGTGGGTCAGTGAAAGAGCTGAGAAGCTCTTTTATCTTTGCTTTTTCTCTTTTCATCTGTAACATGCTGAGCTAGCTGCCTCTGTGTCTATTCTTGTCCGAGTTGGACATAGAGGATGCAAGCAATGTGGTTTTCTTTCTTTCTTGTAGTGTCTTCCAAGTTCACTGCAGTTGTTAATGCATTCCCCGCTAAAAGTAGCTTATGGAAGTATTTTAACAAAGTTTATGCTTCATGAGAACATCTGAACAGAGAAGACGTAAAAGCATCACAGGTGGAAGAATGTACCTGTTCATAATTACTCTCGTAAAAATACGTTTTTGTTTGTCAAAAAGACTTTTTTTTCTCTCAATCTGCAAATCCTCAGTTGTAGCAACAGGTACAGGTGTTTGGAAAATATTGATAACACTGTAATCATAACTTTATAGATTGTTCATATAGATGAGTAGACAGCTGCACCTATTTTTATTTAACTGTGTTTTGAGAGATGGTAAATAGTGTTTGTTTCTAGTAACATACGAAGGTGATTTACATGTCTGCAAACTATAAGGAGGACATAGGTGTGATGGCACAAGACTTGTTCTACAGCTGCATTAAGGGGGCATATTTCTGAGAAGTATCCTTTCTCTTCTGCTGCCGTTAGTATTCTTGAAGTTGTGTGGTAAGTCGATTAAAGAACTGATTAGTCTGAGAAACAATTGTGTTGTTCCATTTCCTTTTGTTGAGTGGTCACCCTAGTATTCACGTAGGTACCAAGGTGATGTGTGAGACCTCCCTTTAGTGGCAGCACGTGGGTATGCCGATTTAAAGTGATCGTGGAACCACAGTCTGAAGGTCTTCATCTGCCCTGACAGTCAGAATTTCTAAGCATCACAGAATTCTGCTTGTCAACTTCAGCAAATGGTACAGGCTATTTTGAACTTGGTATTTCTTGCCATTTTGAATGGCAGAAATTCAGACTTGAAAATACTACGTTATGTAGTTTTTTTGGATTTACATCCTTCTTGAAGACTGTCAGTAGCGAAGGACACTTCTGATATTCTTTTTGCAGTTTTAGTGGGAAATTGATTTTACACTGACATACATCGGCAAACAAATTATTTTGTCAGCATGATTCAGTTTTTGCCTTAAGGTGTCTTAACAGTGATATTATTTAGGTGATTGTGACTTTCCCTTTTGAACACCTATCTCTTTTAATCCTGGTTTATTCACACTTTTCAGAGAAAGTCACAGAACGCTCCCTGCCTTACTTCTTGTAGAACTGAATGGTTTGGAATGAGTGAGATGAGGGACAGCAGAAAGGGAAAGGAAGTTGACTGCTGCACTGGGAAATTAAATTAAATGGCTTCTATGCAGTTATCTAGGATACAAAGCAAGGCCTTAAAGCAAACTTTTCACAGATCTCTATTGACTTTGTTTTATTTTTCTGTTATCTCATTTGGGATGATTCATTTTTAATTGCAGAGTACAGAGCACTTACAACTGTAATTGTGGCTGTTGGAAGATGAATCCTGTGATGGATACATAAAGCCATGTTAAATTCAAGACACTGATAAAACTGGCATGGATTTCTTAAGTTGGAACCCCAAATTAGCTTTAATTTTGGTTCTTGTTAGTATTCTCATTCACCTGTAGTGAATTTCCCAAGAAGAACTTTTTTTGGGGCTGGAAATTAACAGATATTTTTAAAGGACACATGCAAGGAACTGACAAGGCCAGAGAAGCAATCAAGCAAGCTGTATTCAGTGTAGTGATGTGATTGTAGTGATGTGATTGTATATAATGCACTGTTTGGGGACCCCAAAATACATAATGAGAATAAAAGGAATTACTAATTAGTTCATCAGTGACAATGGTGAACAAGGCAGCGATTGCGGAGGACGTTGCAAGGGAGGACTCATGGAATCATCTGTGTAAATACAGACAGATTGAACTTTTCCTTTTCTCCAGTAGACAAGTACTGCCTATCTTCTGAAATGTATTGAATGTATCACTTGATTCTGTGTGGTTTTTTTCATTGCTATCTAATGTTTTGAGATTTCCCCAACACTACCCCTGCAAGTTTGCTGGGTATGCAACAAACTCCAAAACTAAGCGAGTGAGCGAGTGTCTTGTCAGCGAGGAAGTTACTTAGGTTTTATTTCTGGAATGCTCTAGTGAAGGAGAACTTGAAATTGTTTTGCCAAACAGGAATGAATTAAAAAAGAAATATAGCAGATCTGGTAGCCATTGCTATTGCTGAGGTGATAGGACTAGATTATAAAAAGTAAAATTCAGGTTTTCAAAGTATAATAGTAAATCAGCTTTGTGAAGGGTTTAAGATGTGTGGAATAGGAGCCTGTAGTTTAGGCTCACGAGTGGACACTAAGAATATTCAAAAAAATTCTAAAGAGGTGTAAGCAATTTTTGGAAATGTTTTTACTGGGAACTTTTCTTAATCCAAAAACTTAACAAGCTCTGCTTTTAAGCTCCCTAGGAAATTGCAGCTGTCCCTGAGGTACTATGATGGCTGTGAGAAATAATTTATGCTCTCACTTATTTTACTGTAATGCCTTGTTATTTCCTGGTTGATGAACCTGAATTTGTAATGTTATCTATTAGTACAGCTGTGTTGGCTTCTTACATGCTGTGAGATGACAGCCTGATTATTTGAAAGACTATTTCTGGATTGCAAACTTTGCATAGAAGACTGCTAATCTCTACTTCGATAACTTAAATTTGGAAGCCCAAACTTTTTTTTTTTTAAAAAAATGGGCATATTCCATAATTTTGATAAATTTGTGTGTCTTTCAGTGTTTGCTGCTCACTTGGAGTGAGAGGTCTGAATATTTCAGTTAATGAGTAATGATCTGCTCTATTTATTCCATACTGAAGGGAAGAGAAAATTCATTCATTACATAATGTAATGATCAGTTAGTGATGCTCTAATATTTTCACTACAAAAGTATATGCATGACTGCTTATTTTGAAGATTTGTGTGTGATACCTTCCTTATTGGTTATCTTTCTTGTTTTCTCAGGTTAATCCCTTTTTCCTACTTTCTTATTGACAAATAATTTTACCTCTTCTTATAGCTAAGAATATACATCCTATGTTGTTTTGTATTTCTCTTCTGTGTTTGGATAATGCTTTCATTTATATAGTGACTGTAGTTGTTCCCTTCTGCCTTAAGTAGAGCAGGACTGCTGGAAACGCTACGTGGGTTGATATGGAGTAGAGGTGGTGATCTGAGTGGCTGTGTTACCTAGTACAAATTGACATAAAAAGAGTTTTTCTTCAGAAGGTCTTTGTTTTTCTTAATATTTCTGAAACTTCCATAAGCAGTCTTTATGTAGCTTAGCAGTTATACATTAGCATGATATGCTGAACACCAATTGCTTCAACTTCTTCTGGGGATTACAGATCACGCTGACATTCATTTGGCATAGAAAGAATGATTTATAATACCTTACAGGAGAACATAATCAGAAGTCAATATCTTTTGTTACTACCCAAAGATCAAGGCAAAGCTGAATCAATAGGCAATCTGTAGTACGTTTTGTTTATTACATTTTGGCACTTAAAATATTTGGCTTTATAGCCTGTTATAGCTTATGCAGTTAAATTACTGTATGAAGTTGCAAGTAATAGAAAATACATAAGGAACTTGTAGGCTAGCAGGCAACTTAAATTTAATCAGTGAATATATGTATGAATGTTGCATTTAAGTTAAAATGTATAACATGGTGTTTTACCATTATTGTTGTAATTGCAGCAAAGAGGCAACAGAAAACATGGTGCATCATTTATCATCACTAGAGCAATTACAGGTAAATATGACTTGTTCTTATGCTCATGACTCATGAGAATGATGTGTGGATTGCTTGTAAAACCTACAATTTCTGCACTTTAGGATGGCTAGTGTAATGGAAATTGAGTGCAGGATGCATTTTCAGGAAGATGTTTTCTGATTATCAGTATCGCTATGTTATTTTTATGTCATTTTTATGTCATTTTTGTGATATTTCTTGTCTCTATTAGCTCATTGAGACAAACTAATAAACCATACATCTAAGAAGTTTAGAAGCTCTGTTGTGTTCTGCAAAATGTTGTTGAGGTTTTTTCCCTACCAGCTCTTGCGTTAGGTTGTTTGCTAGTTAGACAGTTCTATAAGGAAGCTTTGAATTTGGTTTATATTACATTGCCATTCAACATTTGGTTTATGTAGTAACCGAATTGCATTTTCATCCAGTAGAAATTTCTTTTAGAATTTCCAGAAATGTGTAGTGATTTTTTTTTTTCATCTGCCATTTGCATTTACTCTTAAGAATTGATTGGCTAAGGATAGAAGGTTTCTCCCTTAATACCTTTTTCTTTCGTGAGAATTTCTGAGATTCTGTGTGCAGTAAGCTCAAGAGCGTTTTAAAACTCCTAGAGATGTAATTTTTGCCTCTTTTTCCATTGTAGGTCCTGCATTGTTTTTGCTTCGGTACATCTGGTACAGGTAGGCTTGATGAAGATAGTACTTAATCTTTTTATTTGGTAATAGTTTTATAGCTTTTTGATTGGATGGAAAGCTATTTTTAATGAGAGTAAAATTGAACACTTCTTTAGAATATTGTCCAAGCAATGCTTAGAATAGTCTCTTTTCATAAGTTTAAATTGTAACCACTTGCGTTGCAGCTGAAGCCTATGTAGAAAGGAACTGATGTATACTAGTTTGACTTTCCGCTTTTATCAGAAGCCTAGGTAAACTTGCAGTTTGAACATCATTTTTCTCAAAGCACATTTGTCCTCCCCACTCCCAACTGAGATATTGCAAGTGAAGCTGTTTTTTTTTTTTTTTCCTTAAGCCTCAATGACAGATATGATAGCATGCCAAGATTTGCTTCCTTTGTTGTAATAATTCATGTTTGTGTTTTTTTTTTCCTTGACAATTGAAACTGTCCTACAAAAAGTTTAATAACCAGTTCAGCAACACTCATGCCAATTATATATTTAACTTCTGATTCAAAAGACACTTAAATGGTCCAAGCAACATATTGGGGTAAATACAGTGTTCCTGGACAATTCCAACTCTATGGTCGTACTACTCTGTTCATGCGCTTGGCAGGTTTGAAGATACCAGTTCTCCCTTTTTAGGGGTATTCTGTTGGTTTTGAGATATAGAAAGGGACATTAATGTGGTTCCCTGTGAAACAACACTATACTTGAATTCAGGAGGCAATGCCGTTTTCCTTATTACTGGTGTTCTACTTTATTTTGTGCCCAACCCCCTCTTTTTTTGGGAGGGAGTGGTGTTTATGTCTAGTTGCAAGGATTCAATTGCAGACAGAATTTATTTTTCTTCCCTCCCCCTCCCCCCTCAGTAGTCATATTTAAAGTCTGATTTCTAGTTATTAAATACATAAAACCAGCAACTAGAATCAATTATTAAAAAAAAGCGTTCGGGAGGGAGCTTGAGAGGCCTCTAGTTTAAAGTCCTACAAGCAGGGAGAACATTGAATTCAGACTAGGTTCCTTGGGCCTCTGTCCAGCTAGGTCTTGAAAAGCTTAAAGGATGGAGATCCCAAAGACTCTCTGGGTAGCCTGTGCTGGTGCCTGACTGTCTTTGTGGTGAAGAATTACTTATGTCGGGTTGGAACCTCCTCTGTTTTAGAATCATAGAATCATTTAGGTTGGAAAGGACCTTTAAGATCATGAAGTTCAACCCTTAACCTAACACTGCCAAGAGAATCATTTAGGTTGGAAAGGACCTTTAAGATCATGAAGTTCAACCCTTAACCTAACACTGCCAAGTCCACCAAAGGATTGATGATGGTCTCCTGTGCTCCTGCCATGCACTTCAGTGGCTCCCATCTTTGTGGTAACCTCCTAGGTATCAGAGAGCTGCTCTTTGGTCCCCCTGAAGCCTTCCCTTCTCTGGCCTAAACAAGTACAGTTCTCTTAGCATCTTCTTATAGGGCAAGGGCTCCAGTCCCCTGGCCATCTTGGTGGCCCTCCAGTTTATTGGTGCTGTTCTTGTAAAGGGAGGCCCAAAAGTGCCTGCTGACCAGATTATAAAGAGTGATGAGTAAACAGTAATTTCCCTTAATATGTCGTTTTGTTTTGTTAGTACAAACAGGGGTGTTGTTAGCCTTCATTATTGGCAGGGTGCAGTGTTCATTCATGTTTAGTTGCTAAAACCTCCCAGGTGACTGATAGTTACCTTAAAGTTAAATCATCCATCTGGCATGTGTATCTCAGGTACTGCTTTTCTTAGGTGTATGTTGTGATTTAGCCTAATGTTTTTGTTATTTCAGCCCTGCAAAGTTTTCTTTGCCCACTGGACTGGTTCGTCTAGTTAGTAAGCAGATCAACTGGCACCTAATACTTGCAAGGTAACCAGCTTACATGCTTTTCCATTTTGGGGAAAAGTGAATGTATTACTGCTTCCTCTCCTTCCTGCGCCATCCCCATTGGTAACAATGCTGAGTTAATATTGTGCTAAAGTCATGTTATTCTTTTTGGTCAAGATAAATACTGGAGCCTTTCACAGGTAGCCTTGGGAAAGAAAGGTCAGTCTGGTACCTAAGGGCTTCCGTGCTGCTTCCCTTCGTTTAATGCATCTCTCAGGTCTGAACATCCTTCTAGCTTTTGAGGCAAAGTGGCTTGCAGTGCAGTTGTTCTCAAACTCAAGTCCTGAATTTGATCAGTTAAAGACCTGTAACTTGGCAGGATATGTAATATAAATTGCTTATTTTAAAATTTGTGGAAAGTGAATGCATACCTTCAAGACTTGTCTGCTAGAATATGTATAGGGGAGAAGTGAAAGTTCCAAAGCTAGAACCAGTTGTTCTGTAGTCATTTTAGCAGCATCAGTGAGATCACTGGCTTTTAAAAATAAGCATAAATATGTACAGAAAAATGGTTCAATACCATGAAGGTAGTATGGAATGTTTTAGTTTATTATGTATTATCACTGAATATGATCAGTGGTTCAGCAAGAGCTCTGTACTGTTGAGAGATGGTGATTGTTTGAGAGAAGTGATGATCCCTTTCGATACACAGCATGCCAGTTGCAATGTTGTATGTTAGGTACAAAGACAGGAGACCTGCTCGTAAGGAGACGATGTAACTAACTGAAGTATGATAGTTGTTTATTCCAGATAAAGCAATGCATAGTTTTAGATGTTGGTGTTATAAAATTATCCATAAACAACATCTGATTCTGATCTCCCGTGCAGCAACATATTAGACATGGTTTCTGTTTTCTTAGTGCTACTAGAAAAGAATGACAGATACATTTCAGTGACATGAAAGGAATCTTATTATAGCACTGATTTGTTTTTGTTTTTTTAATAAAAATTGATATTTCTCAATTTGTTTTGATTTATGAAAGAGGAATTTTATATCTAACCTTGCAGAAAAGCACCTGGAGCTGTGATGCGCGCATTCTGCAACTGGACTTTAAATGAACTTTCACACCTGTTATTTTCTTTTTCAGCAATGGTAAATTGTTGGCAGTTGTTCAAGACCAATGTGTAGAAATCAGGTAACTTGGTATTACCTATTACTTCATGACCACAGTTGTGGAGTTCTGAGAAAGTGTTTCTAGTCATTTACTAACTGCACTTTTAAAGATTTTTTTTTTTTCTGTGTTTTTTTTTGAATGTTATATATTGTGAAAGTAATCTATGGAATAATCTTAAAATATATTATCACTTAGAAAGCAGAATCCTTCTATTTCTTCTTAGTTCTTGGCCAATCCCCATTTGAAAAAAACCAACACCCCCCACCCCCAATTTATAAATGTTATAGATAAATTTATATAAGTTATCTCTCTCTCTTTTTCATTCTTCAAGATGTGAAAGAAAAACAATTGAGATGCTTCAAAATACTAAACCCAAATCATGGTCTTTCTAACCTTCACCTTTCTATTCCCCCTAGAAATTCTGCCCTAATAAATGGGACAAGGAGTTAGTGTTCTGCTTCTCTGTAGAGTGGCTGGCATGTATAATACTTCACCTTATTTTACAAGTAATGTGGATTGCCGTAAAGACGGATGCTTTCCCTTTTTCTTCCGCTCTCTAACAACAAGCTTTCCTTTGCCAGTTCAAGAGCACATTTAGCTGTAGAACGAATCTTGATTGAATGTGTTTACTTGCTTCACAAAAATCCATTTGCTAGAAGGTCAGACCTTCTATTTATATGTAAAAGAAGCAAGTGTATGAAAATTTTTCAATTGGAAGTGGTGAGAGCACCATAAATGTCAGCTTATAGACTATAAAATAAATCTTGTGTTTCGACTGTATTAATGTAACTATATTCTTGCATTGTTTCTAAAATTGTAACCTAGAGAATACTGACTAGTTTTTTTTTTCCTAAAGTTGCATGCTGAAGTTCTTAAATGCTGCTATCCTATTTTGAACAGCATTACTGCTAAATGAGGGATATTAGTATTTATGCATTGGGAGGAGGGTTTCTAAAATACTATTGTTAGTTACTGTAGTTGCCTAAGGGTGAAGGCTACTATCTGTCTTTTTGAACAAGTAGTTAAATACATGCAGGCCTTTGAATCGTGCACTTAGAATATTTTTATAGTGTTCTGTTTATTCTGGAAAATTGAATAGTGTTTTATTTTTCTTGTTTAAATCCATGAGTCTTTTTCTGCAGGTCTGCAAAAGATGACTTTGGATCCATAGTTGGAAAATGTCAAGGTATGCAATATGGCAACTTTTATGTCATTACTTCGTGTCATCTTTGTTTATTATTCATGCATTGCTAAGTGGTGGTGTCAGTTTACTTTAAAGATAATGTAACTTCTTAAAAGCATGGGGAAGAATCTCTTAATAATTTTGCTTTGTGACTAGCTCCATTACCTTCCTTGCCCCCCCTCTTCTTTTCATTATCATTAACATTAAACCTGAATCTGAAATTAAACGATAGTTAAAATAAATGAATTTAGGAGACATAACGGATGTTGGAGGTGGTGAGGTTTTTTGATGAAATTTAGCAAGTCGACATGCGAGATTCTGCACCTAGGACCGAGTAACGCCAGGCACAAGTATAAACTGCGAGAGGAGTGACTGGAGAGCAGCCCTGCAGAAGGGATCTGGGGGTGCCGGTCGACACCAGGCTCAATATGAGTCAGCAGCGTGCTCTGGCAGCCAAGAGGGCAACCCGCATCCTGGGGTGCATCAGACAGCGTAACCAGCAGGTCAAGAGTGATTATCCCGCTGTATTCAGCATTGGTGTGGCCTCACCTTGAGTACTGTGTGCAGTCCTGGGCCCCACAACTTAAGAAGGATGTGAAGGTCCTTGAATGTGTCCAGAGGAGGGCAACAAAGCTGGTGAAAGGGCTGGAAGGAATGTCCTGTGAGGAGTGGCTAAGGGCTCCAGGCTTGTCTAGTTTGGAGAAAAGGAGGCCGAGGGGCGACCTGATTGCTCTCTCCAGCTTCCTGAGGAGGGGAAGTGGTGGTTTCTTCTCCCTGGTATCCAGTGATAGGACCCATGGGAATGGTTTGAAGTTGCACCGGGGAGATTTAGACTGGACATGAGGAAGCATTTCTTTACCAAGAGGGTGGTCAAACGCTGGAATAGGCTTTCTAGAGAGGTGGTTGATGTTCCAAGCCTGTCTGTGTTTGAGAGTCATTTGGACAATGCCTTTAACAACATGCTTTAACTTCTGGTCAGCCCTGAATTGGTCAGGCAATTGGACTAAATGACCATTGTCGGTCACTTCCAACTGAAATAGTCCTATTTATTATATTCTATTTTTCTCCTCGGAGATAAGCTTGTAATGATGGTAGGCACCCTGCATTTTTTGATGCAGTTGACTTTTTGTTTTGTTTAAGGGATTACATTTATATTTCACTTTTTAATAACTTTTTCCTTTTTCATAGTGCCAAAGGATCCTAATCCTCAGTGGAGACGAGTGGCATGGAGTCACGATTGTACGTTACTTGCTTATGCTGAAAGCACTGGAACAGTGAGAGTGTTTGATCTAATGGGTAGTGAGCTTCTGGTCATTTCACCGGTAAGTGCCCTGTTAGATTAAATATGAATATAGAAGAACTTTTTGTAAGGATGAAAGGTAATTTCCACTCTTTGGCCTTTTTTAAATCATGGCTTACTTTAGTATAAAGGCTTACAGTATGAATACCATGCACAAATGTACCATGAGTTGTTTATCGTAGGATGGATATATTATACTTCAGTGATGTGTAGCACTTGCAAAGCATATCCTTTGTGTTGCTGTGTCCAGTCAGAATCTTCATCTTTCTTTTCTTTTTCTTAGAATTGTGGTAGATCTGCAAGTACATCAGGTTGTGAACGTATAGAATCATCTACTTAGTATGTGTGCAAATAATTACAATTTGTAGTAGTAGATTACAAATCTGCAGTTTATATGAAGAGTCACTTATAAATCAATAAATATTGCTGATAGAGCAATATGAGGATTTTTTTGAGGGGTATGAGAATAGATAATTACTGTTGTCTTGCCATGCACAATATATCTTAATTTTGCATATTCAAAGGTTGTATTAAACTAATTTGGGGAAGTGTGTTTCCTTAGTATATTGCCTTTGCAGACTTTATAATAGTGAGATTTCTTTAAAATCAAGATAAAAGGAAGTATATGTTTGTTCTTTCAGTAACCAAGACACTTTCTCTCTCTCTCTCTCTCTTTTT